>OW387149.1:41339680-41509577 GCA_936440205.1 Lepidonotus clava | reverse complement strand
GTGTAGAATCCGAACTATAAAAATGTTTGAGTTGAACCTTCTCCTCTTGGCACCATTTTCCCCAAGCCCTGAAACTTCCTGGGCCGCAATCGGTTCGCCGATTGGTCGATTTTTCCACTGTCCAGGGGTCTCCAAAGGGTCGACGGGGGCCCCCTTCTATTAGATTGAGTTCACCTGGGCCTGCGTTTCGGGCCCCTGACGGCCCCCAGGGGGTTCTCAGCGGCCCCGGAACAGCCCAGGAGGATGTAAAAAGGCCCAACGAGTCCAACGCTGTGCTCAGAAGTCCGATCCCAGCGACGGTTGTCCTTCCAGGTGGGACCGTCCGGGCCCTATTTAAATAGGCTGCCTATTTAAATAGGCTCGTAGTGTAGAATCCGAACTATAAAAATGTTTGAGTTGAACCTTCTCCTCTTGGCACCATTTTCCCCAAGCCCTGAAACTTCCTGGGCCGCAATCGGTTCGCCGATTGGTCGATTTTTCCACTGTCCAGGGGTCTCCAAAGGGTCGACGGGGGCCCCCTTCTATTAGATTGAGTTCACCTGGGCCTGCGTTTCGGGCCCCTGACGGCCCCCAGGGGGTTCTCAGCGGCCCCGGAACAGCCCAGGAGGATGTAAAAAGGCCCAACGAGTCCAACGCTGTGCTCAGAAGTCCGATCCCAGCGACGGTTGTCCTTCCAGGTGGGACCGTCCGGGCCCTATTTAAATAGGCTGCCTATTTAAATAGGCTCGTAGTGTAGAATCCGAACTATAAAAATGTTTGAGTTGAACCTTCTCCTCTTGGCACCATTTTCCCCAAGCCCTGAAACTTCCTGGGCCGCAATCGGTTCGCCGATTGGTCGATTTTTCCACTGTCCAGGGGTCTCCAAAGGGTCGACGGGGGCCCCCTTCTATTAGATTGAGTTCACCTGGGCCTGCGTTTCGGGCCCCTGACGGCCCCCAGGGGGTTCTCAGCGGCCCCGGAACAGCCCAGGAGGATGTAAAAAGGCCCAACGAGTCCAACGCTGTGCTCAGAAGTCCGATCCCAGCGACGGTTGTCCTTCCAGGTGGGACCGTCCGGGCCCTATTTAAATAGGCTGCCTATTTAAATAGGCTCGTAGTGTAGAATCCGAACTATAAAAATGTTTGAGTTGAACCTTCTCCTCTTGGCACCATTTTCCCCAAGCCCTGAAACTTCCTGGGCCGCAATCGGTTCGCCGATTGGTCGATTTTTCCACTGTCCAGGGGTCTCCAAAGGGTCGACGGGGGCCCCCTTCTATTAGATTGAGTTCACCTGGGCCTGCGTTTCGGGCCCCTGACGGCCCCCAGGGGGTTCTCAGCGGCCCCGGAACAGCCCAGGAGGATGTAAAAAGGCCCAACGAGTCCAACGCTGTGCTCAGAAGTCCGATCCCAGCGACGGTTGTCCTTCCAGGTGGGACCGTCCGGGCCCTATTTAAATAGGCTGCCTATTTAAATAGGCTCGTAGTGTAGAATCCGAACTATAAAAATGTTTGAGTTGAACCTTCTCCTCTTGGCACCATTTTCCCCAAGCCCTGAAACTTCCTGGGCCGCAATCGGTTCGCCGATTGGTCGATTTTTCCACTGTCCAGGGGTCTCCAAAGGGTCGACGGGGGCCCCCTTCTATTAGATTGAGTTCACCTGGGCCTGCGTTTCGGGCCCCTGACGGCCCCCAGGGGGTTCTCAGCGGCCCCGGAACAGCCCAGGAGGATGTAAAAAGGCCCAACGAGTCCAACGCTGTGCTCAGAAGTCCGATCCCAGCGACGGTTGTCCTTCCAGGTGGGACCGTCCGGGCCCTATTTAAATAGGCTGCCTATTTAAATAGGCTCGTAGTGTAGAATCCGAACTATAAAAATGTTTGAGTTGAACCTTCTCCTCTTGGCACCATTTTCCCCAAGCCCTGAAACTTCCTGGGCCGCAATCGGTTCGCCGATTGGTCGATTTTTCCACTGTCCAGGGGTCTCCAAAGGGTCGACGGGGGCCCCCTTCTATTAGATTGAGTTCACCTGGGCCTGCGTTTCGGGCCCCTGACGGCCCCCAGGGGGTTCTCAGCGGCCCCGGAACAGCCCAGGAGGATGTAAAAAGGCCCAACGAGTCCAACGCTGTGCTCAGAAGTCCGATCCCAGCGACGGTTGTCCTTCCAGGTGGGACCGTCCGGGCCCTATTTAAATAGGCTGCCTATTTAAATAGGCTCGTAGTGTAGAATCCGAACTATAAAAATGTTTGAGTTGAACCTTCTCCTCTTGGCACCATTTTCCCCAAGCCCTGAAACTTCCTGGGCCGCAATCGGTTCGCCGATTGGTCGATTTTTCCACTGTCCAGGGGTCTCCAAAGGGTCGACGGGGGCCCCCTTCTATTAGATTGAGTTCACCTGGGCCTGCGTTTCGGGCCCCTGACGGCCCCCAGGGGGTTCTCAGCGGCCCCGGAACAGCCCAGGAGGATGTAAAAAGGCCCAACGAGTCCAACGCTGTGCTCAGAAGTCCGATCCCAGCGACGGTTGTCCTTCCAGGTGGGACCGTCCGGGCCCTATTTAAATAGGCTGCCTATTTAAATAGGCTCGTAGTGTAGAATCCGAACTATAAAAATGTTTGAGTTGAACCTTCTCCTCTTGGCACCATTTTCCCCAAGCCCTGAAACTTCCTGGGCCGCAATCGGTTCGCCGATTGGTCGATTTTTCCACTGTCCAGGGGTCTCCAAAGGGTCGACGGGGGCCCCCTTCTATTAGATTGAGTTCACCTGGGCCTGCGTTTCGGGCCCCTGACGGCCCCCAGGGGGTTCTCAGCGGCCCCGGAACAGCCCAGGAGGATGTAAAAAGGCCCAACGAGTCCAACGCTGTGCTCAGAAGTCCGATCCCAGCGACGGTTGTCCTTCCAGGTGGGACCGTCCGGGCCCTATTTAAATAGGCTGCCTATTTAAATAGGCTCGTAGTGTAGAATCCGAACTATAAAAATGTTTGAGTTGAACCTTCTCCTCTTGGCACCATTTTCCCCCAAGCCCTGAAACTTCCTGGGCCGCAATCGGTTCGCCGATTGGTCGATTTTTCCACTGTCCAGGGGTCTCCAAAGGGTCGACGGGGGCCCCCTTCTATTAGATTGAGTTCACCTGGGCCTGCGTTTCGGGCCCCTGACGGCCCCCAGGGGGTTCTCAGCGGCCCCGGAACAGCCCAGGAGGATGTAAAAAGGCCCAACGAGTCCAACGCTGTGCTCAGAAGTCCGATCCCAGCGACGGTTGTCCTTCCAGGTGGGACCGTCCGGGCCCTATTTAAATAGGCTGCCTATTTAAATAGGCTCGTAGTGTAGAATCCGAACTATAAAAATGTTTGAGTTGAACCTTCTCCTCTTGGCACCATTTTCCCCAAGCCCTGAAACTTCCTGGGCCGCAATCGGTTCGCCGATTGGTCGATTTTTCCACTGTCCAGGGGTCTCCAAAGGGTCGACGGGGGCCCCCTTCTATTAGATTGAGTTCACCTGGGCCTGCGTTTCGGGCCCCTGACGGCCCCCAGGGGGTTCTCAGCGGCCCCGGAACAGCCCAGGAGGATGTAAAAAGGCCCAACGAGTCCAACGCTGTGCTCAGAAGTCCGATCCCAGCGACGGTTGTCCTTCCAGGTGGGACCGTCCGGGCCCTATTTAAATAGGCTGCCTATTTAAATAGGCTCGTAGTGTAGAATCCGAACTATAAAAATGTTTGAGTTGAACCTTCTCCTCTTGGCACCATTTTCCCCAAGCCCTGAAACTTCCTGGGCCGCAATCGGTTCGCCGATTGGTCGATTTTTCCACTGTCCAGGGGTCTCCAAAGGGTCGACGGGGGCCCCCTTCTATTAGATTGAGTTCACCTGGGCCTGCGTTTCGGGCCCCTGACGGCCCCCAGGGGGTTCTCAGCGGCCCCGGAACAGCCCAGGAGGATGTAAAAAGGCCCAACGAGTCCAACGCTGTGCTCAGAAGTCCGATCCCAGCGACGGTTGTCCTTCCAGGTGGGACCGTCCGGGCCCTATTTAAATAGGCTGCCTATTTAAATAGGCTCGTAGTGTAGAATCCGAACTATAAAAATGTTTGAGTTGAACCTTCTCCTCTTGGCACCATTTTCCCCAAGCCCTGAAACTTCCTGGGCCGCAATCGGTTCGCCGATTGGTCGATTTTTCCACTGTCCAGGGGTCTCCAAAGGGTCGACGGGGGCCCCCTTCTATTAGATTGAGTTCACCTGGGCCTGCGTTTCGGGCCCCTGACGGCCCCCAGGGGGTTCTCAGCGGCCCCGGAACAGCCCAGGAGGATGTAAAAAGGCCCAACGAGTCCAACGCTGTGCTCAGAAGTCCGATCCCAGCGACGGTTGTCCTTCCAGGTGGGACCGTCCGGGCCCTATTTAAATAGGCTGCCTATTTAAATAGGCTCGTAGTGTAGAATCCGAACTATAAAAATGTTTGAGTTGAACCTTCTCCTCTTGGCACCATTTTCCCCAAGCCCTGAAACTTCCTGGGCCGCAATCGGTTCGCCGATTGGTCGATTTTTCCACTGTCCAGGGGTCTCCAAAGGGTCGACGGGGGCCCCCTTCTATTAGATTGAGTTCACCTGGGCCTGCGTTTCGGGCCCCTGACGGCCCCCAGGGGGTTCTCAGCGGCCCCGGAACAGCCCAGGAGGATGTAAAAAGGCCCAACGAGTCCAACGCTGTGCTCAGAAGTCCGATCCCAGCGACGGTTGTCCTTCCAGGTGGGACCGTCCGGGCCCTATTTAAATAGGCTGCCTATTTAAATAGGCTCGTAGTGTAGAATCCGAACTATAAAAATGTTTGAGTTGAACCTTCTCCTCTTGGCACCATTTTCCCCAAGCCCTGAAACTTCCTGGGCCGCAATCGGTTCGCCGATTGGTCGATTTTTCCACTGTCCAGGGGTCTCCAAAGGGTCGACGGGGGCCCCCTTCTATTAGATTGAGTTCACCTGGGCCTGCGTTTCGGGCCCCTGACGGCCCCCAGGGGGTTCTCAGCGGCCCCGGAACAGCCCAGGAGGATGTAAAAAGGCCCAACGAGTCCAACGCTGTGCTCAGAAGTCCGATCCCAGCGACGGTTGTCCTTCCAGGTGGGACCGTCCGGGCCCTATTTAAATAGGCTGCCTATTTAAATAGGCTCGTAGTGTAGAATCCGAACTATAAAAATGTTTGAGTTGAACCTTCTCCTCTTGGCACCATTTTCCCCAAGCCCTGAAACTTCCTGGGCCGCAATCGGTTCGCCGATTGGTCGATTTTTCCACTGTCCAGGGGTCTCCAAAGGGTCGACGGGGGCCCCCTTCTATTAGATTGAGTTCACCTGGGCCTGCGTTTCGGGCCCCTGACGGCCCCCAGGGGGTTCTCAGCGGCCCCGGAACAGCCCAGGAGGATGTAAAAAGGCCCAACGAGTCCAACGCTGTGCTCAGAAGTCCGATCCCAGCGACGGTTGTCCTTCCAGGTGGGACCGTCCGGGCCCTATTTAAATAGGCTGCCTATTTAAATAGGCTCGTAGTGTAGAATCCGAACTATAAAAATGTTTGAGTTGAACCTTCTCCTCTTGGCACCATTTTCCCCAAGCCCTGAAACTTCCTGGGCCGCAATCGGTTCGCCGATTGGTCGATTTTTCCACTGTCCAGGGGTCTCCAAAGGGTCGACGGGGGCCCCCTTCTATTAGATTGAGTTCACCTGGGCCTGCGTTTCGGGCCCCTGACGGCCCCCAGGGGGTTCTCAGCGGCCCCGGAACAGCCCAGGAGGATGTAAAAAGGCCCAACGAGTCCAACGCTGTGCTCAGAAGTCCGATCCCAGCGACGGTTGTCCTTCCAGGTGGGACCGTCCGGGCCCTATTTAAATAGGCTGCCTATTTAAATAGGCTCGTAGTGTAGAATCCGAACTATAAAAATGTTTGAGTTGAACCTTCTCCTCTTGGCACCATTTTCCCCAAGCCCTGAAACTTCCTGGGCCGCAATCGGTTCGCCGATTGGTCGATTTTTCCACTGTCCAGGGGTCTCCAAAGGGTCGACGGGGGCCCCCTTCTATTAGATTGAGTTCACCTGGGCCTGCGTTTCGGGCCCCTGACGGCCCCCAGGGGGTTCTCAGCGGCCCCGGAACAGCCCAGGAGGATGTAAAAAGGCCCAACGAGTCCAACGCTGTGCTCAGAAGTCCGATCCCAGCGACGGTTGTCCTTCCAGGTGGGACCGTCCGGGCCCTATTTAAATAGGCTGCCTATTTAAATAGGCTCGTAGTGTAGAATCCGAACTATAAAAATGTTTGAGTTGAACCTTCTCCTCTTGGCACCATTTTCCCCAAGCCCTGAAACTTCCTGGGCCGCAATCGGTTCGCCGATTGGTCGATTTTTCCACTGTCCAGGGGTCTCCAAAGGGTCGACGGGGGCCCCCTTCTATTAGATTGAGTTCACCTGGGCCTGCGTTTCGGGCCCCTGACGGCCCCCAGGGGGTTCTCAGCGGCCCCGGAACAGCCCAGGAGGATGTAAAAAGGCCCAACGAGTCCAACGCTGTGCTCAGAAGTCCGATCCCAGCGACGGTTGTCCTTCCAGGTGGGACCGTCCGGGCCCTATTTAAATAGGCTGCCTATTTAAATAGGCTCGTAGTGTAGAATCCGAACTATAAAAATGTTTGAGTTGAACCTTCTCCTCTTGGCACCATTTTCCCCAAGCCCTGAAACTTCCTGGGCCGCAATCGGTTCGCCGATTGGTCGATTTTTCCACTGTCCAGGGGTCTCCAAAGGGTCGACGGGGGCCCCCTTCTATTAGATTGAGTTCACCTGGGCCTGCGTTTCGGGCCCCTGACGGCCCCCAGGGGGTTCTCAGCGGCCCCGGAACAGCCCAGGAGGATGTAAAAAGGCCCAACGAGTCCAACGCTGTGCTCAGAAGTCCGATCCCAGCGACGGTTGTCCTTCCAGGTGGGACCGTCCGGGCCCTATTTAAATAGGCTGCCTATTTAAATAGGCTCGTAGTGTAGAATCCGAACTATAAAAATGTTTGAGTTGAACCTTCTCCTCTTGGCACCATTTTCCCCAAGCCCTGAAACTTCCTGGGCCGCAATCGGTTCGCCGATTGGTCGATTTTTCCACTGTCCAGGGGTCTCCAAAGGGTCGACGGGGGCCCCCTTCTATTAGATTGAGTTCACCTGGGCCTGCGTTTCGGGCCCCTGACGGCCCCCAGGGGGTTCTCAGCGGCCCCGGAACAGCCCAGGAGGATGTAAAAAGGCCCAACGAGTCCAACGCTGTGCTCAGAAGTCCGATCCCAGCGACGGTTGTCCTTCCAGGTGGGACCGTCCGGGCCCTATTTAAATAGGCTGCCTATTTAAATAGGCTCGTAGTGTAGAATCCGAACTATAAAAATGTTTGAGTTGAACCTTCTCCTCTTGGCACCATTTTCCCCAAGCCCTGAAACTTCCTGGGCCGCAATCGGTTCGCCGATTGGTCGATTTTTCCACTGTCCAGGGGTCTCCAAAGGGTCGACGGGGGCCCCCTTCTATTAGATTGAGTTCACCTGGGCCTGCGTTTCGGGCCCCTGACGGCCCCCAGGGGGTTCTCAGCGGCCCCGGAACAGCCCAGGAGGATGTAAAAAGGCCCAACGAGTCCAACGCTGTGCTCAGAAGTCCGATCCCAGCGACGGTTGTCCTTCCAGGTGGGACCGTCCGGGCCCTATTTAAATAGGCTGCCTATTTAAATAGGCTCGTAGTGTAGAATCCGAACTATAAAAATGTTTGAGTTGAACCTTCTCCTCTTGGCACCATTTTCCCCAAGCCCTGAAACTTCCTGGGCCGCAATCGGTTCGCCGATTGGTCGATTTTTCCACTGTCCAGGGGTCTCCAAAGGGTCGACGGGGGCCCCCTTCTATTAGATTGAGTTCACCTGGGCCTGCGTTTCGGGCCCCTGACGGCCCCCAGGGGGTTCTCAGCGGCCCCGGAACAGCCCAGGAGGATGTAAAAAGGCCCAACGAGTCCAACGCTGTGCTCAGAAGTCCGATCCCAGCGACGGTTGTCCTTCCAGGTGGGACCGTCCGGGCCCTATTTAAATAGGCTGCCTATTTAAATAGGCTCGTAGTGTAGAATCCGAACTATAAAAATGTTTGAGTTGAACCTTCTCCTCTTGGCACCATTTTCCCCAAGCCCTGAAACTTCCTGGGCCGCAATCGGTTCGCCGATTGGTCGATTTTTCCACTGTCCAGGGGTCTCCAAAGGGTCGACGGGGGCCCCCTTCTATTAGATTGAGTTCACCTGGGCCTGCGTTTCGGGCCCCTGACGGCCCCCAGGGGGTTCTCAGCGGCCCCGGAACAGCCCAGGAGGATGTAAAAAGGCCCAACGAGTCCAACGCTGTGCTCAGAAGTCCGATCCCAGCGACGGTTGTCCTTCCAGGTGGGACCGTCCGGGCCCTATTTAAATAGGCTGCCTATTTAAATAGGCTCGTAGTGTAGAATCCGAACTATAAAAATGTTTGAGTTGAACCTTCTCCTCTTGGCACCATTTTCCCCAAGCCCTGAAACTTCCTGGGCCGCAATCGGTTCGCCGATTGGTCGATTTTTCCACTGTCCAGGGGTCTCCAAAGGGTCGACGGGGGCCCCCTTCTATTAGATTGAGTTCACCTGGGCCTGCGTTTCGGGCCCCTGACGGCCCCCAGGGGGTTCTCAGCGGCCCCGGAACAGCCCAGGAGGATGTAAAAAGGCCCAACGAGTCCAACGCTGTGCTCAGAAGTCCGATCCCAGCGACGGTTGTCCTTCCAGGTGGGACCGTCCGGGCCCTATTTAAATAGGCTGCCTATTTAAATAGGCTCGTAGTGTAGAATCCGAACTATAAAAATGTTTGAGTTGAACCTTCTCCTCTTGGCACCATTTTCCCCAAGCCCTGAAACTTCCTGGGCCGCAATCGGTTCGCCGATTGGTCGATTTTTCCACTGTCCAGGGGTCTCCAAAGGGTCGACGGGGGCCCCCTTCTATTAGATTGAGTTCACCTGGGCCTGCGTTTCGGGCCCCTGACGGCCCCCAGGGGGTTCTCAGCGGCCCCGGAACAGCCCAGGAGGATGTAAAAAGGCCCAACGAGTCCAACGCTGTGCTCAGAAGTCCGATCCCAGCGACGGTTGTCCTTCCAGGTGGGACCGTCCGGGCCCTATTTAAATAGGCTGCCTATTTAAATAGGCTCGTAGTGTAGAATCCGAACTATAAAAATGTTTGAGTTGAACCTTCTCCTCTTGGCACCATTTTCCCCAAGCCCTGAAACTTCCTGGGCCGCAATCGGTTCGCCGATTGGTCGATTTTTCCACTGTCCAGGGGTCTCCAAAGGGTCGACGGGGGCCCCCTTCTATTAGATTGAGTTCACCTGGGCCTGCGTTTCGGGCCCCTGACGGCCCCCAGGGGGTTCTCAGCGGCCCCGGAACAGCCCAGGAGGATGTAAAAAGGCCCAACGAGTCCAACGCTGTGCTCAGAAGTCCGATCCCAGCGACGGTTGTCCTTCCAGGTGGGACCGTCCGGGCCCTATTTAAATAGGCTGCCTATTTAAATAGGCTCGTAGTGTAGAATCCGAACTATAAAAATGTTTGAGTTGAACCTTCTCCTCTTGGCACCATTTTCCCCAAGCCCTGAAACTTCCTGGGCCGCAATCGGTTCGCCGATTGGTCGATTTTTCCACTGTCCAGGGGTCTCCAAAGGGTCGACGGGGGCCCCCTTCTATTAGATTGAGTTCACCTGGGCCTGCGTTTCGGGCCCCTGACGGCCCCCAGGGGGTTCTCAGCGGCCCCGGAACAGCCCAGGAGGATGTAAAAAGGCCCAACGAGTCCAACGCTGTGCTCAGAAGTCCGATCCCAGCGACGGTTGTCCTTCCAGGTGGGACCGTCCGGGCCCTATTTAAATAGGCTGCCTATTTAAATAGGCTCGTAGTGTAGAATCCGAACTATAAAAATGTTTGAGTTGAACCTTCTCCTCTTGGCACCATTTTCCCCAAGCCCTGAAACTTCCTGGGCCGCAATCGGTTCGCCGATTGGTCGATTTTTCCACTGTCCAGGGGTCTCCAAAGGGTCGACGGGGGCCCCCTTCTATTAGATTGAGTTCACCTGGGCCTGCGTTTCGGGCCCCTGACGGCCCCCAGGGGGTTCTCAGCGGCCCCGGAACAGCCCAGGAGGATGTAAAAAGGCCCAACGAGTCCAACGCTGTGCTCAGAAGTCCGATCCCAGCGACGGTTGTCCTTCCAGGTGGGACCGTCCGGGCCCTATTTAAATAGGCTGCCTATTTAAATAGGCTCGTAGTGTAGAATCCGAACTATAAAAATGTTTGAGTTGAACCTTCTCCTCTTGGCACCATTTTCCCCAAGCCCTGAAACTTCCTGGGCCGCAATCGGTTCGCCGATTGGTCGATTTTTCCACTGTCCAGGGGTCTCCAAAGGGTCGACGGGGGCCCCCTTCTATTAGATTGAGTTCACCTGGGCCTGCGTTTCGGGCCCCTGACGGCCCCCAGGGGGTTCTCAGCGGCCCCGGAACAGCCCAGGAGGATGTAAAAAGGCCCAACGAGTCCAACGCTGTGCTCAGAAGTCCGATCCCAGCGACGGTTGTCCTTCCAGGTGGGACCGTCCGGGCCCTATTTAAATAGGCTGCCTATTTAAATAGGCTCGTAGTGTAGAATCCGAACTATAAAAATGTTTGAGTTGAACCTTCTCCTCTTGGCACCATTTTCCCCAAGCCCTGAAACTTCCTGGGCCGCAATCGGTTCGCCGATTGGTCGATTTTTCCACTGTCCAGGGGTCTCCAAAGGGTCGACGGGGGCCCCCTTCTATTAGATTGAGTTCACCTGGGCCTGCGTTTCGGGCCCCTGACGGCCCCCAGGGGGTTCTCAGCGGCCCCGGAACAGCCCAGGAGGATGTAAAAAGGCCCAACGAGTCCAACGCTGTGCTCAGAAGTCCGATCCCAGCGACGGTTGTCCTTCCAGGTGGGACCGTCCGGGCCCTATTTAAATAGGCTGCCTATTTAAATAGGCTCGTAGTGTAGAATCCGAACTATAAAAATGTTTGAGTTGAACCTTCTCCTCTTGGCACCATTTTCCCCAAGCCCTGAAACTTCCTGGGCCGCAATCGGTTCGCCGATTGGTCGATTTTTCCACTGTCCAGGGGTCTCCAAAGGGTCGACGGGGGCCCCCTTCTATTAGATTGAGTTCACCTGGGCCTGCGTTTCGGGCCCCTGACGGCCCCCAGGGGGTTCTCAGCGGCCCCGGAACAGCCCAGGAGGATGTAAAAAGGCCCAACGAGTCCAACGCTGTGCTCAGAAGTCCGATCCCAGCGACGGTTGTCCTTCCAGGTGGGACCGTCCGGGCCCTATTTAAATAGGCTGCCTATTTAAATAGGCTCGTAGTGTAGAATCCGAACTATAAAAATGTTTGAGTTGAACCTTCTCCTCTTGGCACCATTTTCCCCAAGCCCTGAAACTTCCTGGGCCGCAATCGGTTCGCCGATTGGTCGATTTTTCCACTGTCCAGGGGTCTCCAAAGGGTCGACGGGGGCCCCCTTCTATTAGATTGAGTTCACCTGGGCCTGCGTTTCGGGCCCCTGACGGCCCCCAGGGGGTTCTCAGCGGCCCCGGAACAGCCCAGGAGGATGTAAAAAGGCCCAACGAGTCCAACGCTGTGCTCAGAAGTCCGATCCCAGCGACGGTTGTCCTTCCAGGTGGGACCGTCCGGGCCCTATTTAAATAGGCTGCCTATTTAAATAGGCTCGTAGTGTAGAATCCGAACTATAAAAATGTTTGAGTTGAACCTTCTCCTCTTGGCACCATTTTCCCCAAGCCCTGAAACTTCCTGGGCCGCAATCGGTTCGCCGATTGGTCGATTTTTCCACTGTCCAGGGGTCTCCAAAGGGTCGACGGGGGCCCCCTTCTATTAGATTGAGTTCACCTGGGCCTGCGTTTCGGGCCCCTGACGGCCCCCAGGGGGTTCTCAGCGGCCCCGGAACAGCCCAGGAGGATGTAAAAAGGCCCAACGAGTCCAACGCTGTGCTCAGAAGTCCGATCCCAGCGACGGTTGTCCTTCCAGGTGGGACCGTCCGGGCCCTATTTAAATAGGCTGCCTATTTAAATAGGCTCGTAGTGTAGAATCCGAACTACAAAAATGTTTGAGTTGAACCTTCTCCTCTTGGCACCATTTTCCCCAAGCCCTGAAACTTCCTGGGCCGCAATCGGTTCGCCGATTGGTCGATTTTTCCACTGTCCAGGGGTCTCCAAAGGGTCGACGGGGGCCCCCTTCTATTAGATTGAGTTCACCTGGGCCTGCCACGGGAAGAATTTGAACTCATACATTCGACAGGCTCGGGCTTGTCTGAAACCACTTCCTCTAAAACGTGTCAAGGAGTGTAAGTCTTACTCCACGATTATCCCTGAAAAATCATAGTATCATTATACTACCCATAGCAGTGGGCGTGTTAGGTAATACTTTTGCGCTCACCTCAAAGTTTCCCTTCCCCTTCTGGCGTGTATATAAGTGTAAGTCAGGGGGTGTTAATTATATTGTGTCACAATAGTCCCGTCCGCTCACGTACCTACCCTCCATTCAGGCACCAATATAATTGCCAGCAGTGGCGTACCCAGTCCCCCCACTTCCCACATTTGTGCATATATCTATAAACGCCGGTTGATATTGGTTTCCAAGCTCAACAAAAATAATACTCAGTTTCCTGACCTAATAAGAATAGATGAGGCTGAAGCGCAGAAGGAGTAGCCTATAGTGTGCACACAACTAGGGTAAAACAGGGTTGTATCGCTCACATTGGTAGGCCTATATCATTAGCGCATTTAGTTTTTTAAACCCTTACATATAGAAACAAAAGTTATATAAAATCAAAATAATTCATAATAATTAATCAAATGCGTAAAAACAGCGATAAAGCGTGATTTAACTTTATAACCTCTATGAATAATCAATAATGAAACAATTGTCTCCCATGATGTTGGGTACAACCCTTATCATGAAATGAAAGTAATATTTTTGAGAAAACTTATCAAATATAGCATATCAATAATGGTTTTCCATCCCATGAAAGTGACGTCCAATAGGCCTATTTCAAAAAAAAAAATAGGGTTAGTTCAACCCCCCCCCCCCTCCACAAATTCCTGGGACCGTCCACCCCTGTCCCTTAGATACAGTACTAGTTTAACTAAAACAGGTAGAAATATAGCATTTTTAAAACAGATTTTCTTGAAACACATTATTTGGGAGTTAAACCAGGCTGCCTAAACCAGATTCTTAAACTTCTTGGAAATACAGGGTGAAAGGGCTGAAAGCGCAAATGGTTTTCACTGAAAATGATAATATTAAATAACCTTGACTACACATAAAACTATTATTTTGTGTGATTTCAAGTTTTTACCCTTATTTAACTCTCGACATAAGAAATGATAAATGCGCTATATTAGCCTGACGGGCCATGCCCCCCCTCCCCCCCCTCCCCTGTTAAATAATGTTGTTTAAAAAGGGGCCCCTCCCACGTAGATTAATGCATTAGCCCCTCCCCCCCCCCCCCTCCCCCCTAGAAATGCCTGGGTCCGCCCCTGCATCCCTCCGGACCGGCCCGTGGGCCATCTTTTCATTTCAATACCATTATTACAAATATAACTTCCCAAAAAAAAATTTGGAGTGGCAGGTGGTAATCGAGTGCATGAGGTTCGATTAGCTCCTACCACCCAGGTCTGGCGAATTCATCTGTGCCATTATTCAGTTCATTTCATTTCATTAGTTTGCACAACCAGACCCAATTACGTATAGAGTTTGCGACATATATATACCGTAGGTGTAATCGGGGCAACGAGAAAGGTGTTTACCAAAAAGAGACACTTTGTAGTTTCGGTCCTTGTGTTTCAGTGGGTTTTCCGATTTGGAAAACAAGCAATACCACAAGTTATTAATTTTGATCGCCCTCAATTGTCACTGATGTGTCTCTATCAACTTCAATTTACATTGCCCGTCATCGTTTTCCCCAACGTAGTTTCGACGTATTTGGTCCTGCGACCGGAAGGACCTCTAGACGGCTTTTCGCTGGTTTCCGACGTCATCGTATTATTGAACCCGGTGGATTTTTGGCTACCAGCTATCTCTCCCGGCCCCGGGTTCGAATCCCCTTCATGCCTTACGTTTTTCGTTCATCCATCAGACTTGTATTATCAAATTAATGATAAGGATAGGACTACTCTGAACCCTAATCGTCATGTCAAGAGAGGAGGTTGATTGTTAACTTATTTTAAACAGGATCGGGACGTTACGCTTTTTAAAGGATAACTCTCCATTTGTAATCGAAAAGTTGTTAAATCAAAAAGACCCTTAAAAAAAAAGGAAAATTATAAAAAAAAAAAAAAAAAAACTGCTCGAACCCGCCCACTCCTCAACTACAAATTTTAAACATGATAGTCCTAATGGTAATGAGACTGATCCGGCTTAAATTCCTAATATTATAATATTAATATATATACTTCTTGCAAACATTCTAAATAACCTTCTTTCCCGATCTTAGCATCTGAATAAACAGGAGACACTGGGCATCACACTTCATTTAAATTAATTGTCTCAGTTAAATACGACCATTAGTTAACAAGTTCCATGTACTTTTTAAGTAACATGACAGAAAGCATTTTCGCGATTCTGCAGCTATCCCTCGCTCCCCTCTTCCCTTGTGCATAACATTTCCTAATAAACCAGGTCCATTCCTAACGGCGGCAAAGTTTGGAAGCGTCCATCATGGCCGGCCTTAATCCATTAACACCCATAAGTACCCGGAAGCACCCCATCTAATCTGTACCCCCCTCTGACATCTGACAAGGGCAGGGGCACAGTCTTGGTAATCACATAACTCACACCAAACCCACTCAAGAGCGACACAGGTATCATGCTGGGTGTCATCTGACGGACTCCCCGCCATTAATCAGGGGTTAGTTATCGAGTTAACACGGGCCAGAGTTGCCCCATGCAGGGAACCTGCTGGGTCGGGCACTTCCATACCCAACCTACGTTCGCCTGCAAAGCACATGTAGCTAAATCTTTGACAGGCCTATTTCACCCTACCATCCATCGCCCCTCCCACCCGGAAAACCATTTACCCTTACCATCCATAGATGGAGTATTAAAAGTGTTTGAAATTAACTTCTTTTGAAGTCATCCGTGAGAGATGAGATTCATTAAAAATTAATTAAACATTTTCTGTATGGATAAAAGGTACCTCCCGGCCTATATAACTACCCTAAATAATTCACCTTAAACTGGGTCTAAGCTGGTTAGATATAAAGCCGACCTTAAGGTTTGAGACTAATTTCAGCCAGTCCAGACTTAAATCGGCCTGAACTCCATATAAACCACCTGCAAATAAAACCTATAAATATCAGGCAGTAATGGCTTTTACAGGCTTTCTCACTTCTCATCCACAAGTTAAGGAACCCCATGCCAACAATTCATTTTGAAGTCTGCCTTCCAATTCAATTAGAACAAGCCGACACCCTAACCAACGAAAGCTTACAAGCAAGCATACGCGTAAGCTTATACTCTTCGCACGGCTTTTCTTTTGGCATTAACGTAAGCTTAAGGTTTCTGCACGGAGGTCAAAACCTTTAGATCCCAGGTGCATGTGGCGACTGTCTGTCTACTCCTTCCTGTGACTGGGAAAAAGTAATAAAAGACTAGAGCGGTCTCTAGCCTGCATCAGACATGGCTCCAACAGTATTCATACTCCTCCTTCGTGGACTCTTTATCCTGGGCACTGTCTCAGCTAAGCCATGCCTATGCACCAGTACGGTAAACCGTTTTCGTACCAACTATGGTGTAGTATTCGAGAGTAAACCGTCCATCCACATAGGTAATGAGTACTTCACTACCCAAGTCGATATCATTTTACCACTTCCTCCTTCTCCCAAACAGGCAGCCGCACTAAATTGTAGACACGGCGCTACCCTGGCAGCCGGTTCAATGGAACAGTGTCGAAAAATCCAACTTATGTTGAATAACATAACATCTATTGGGAAGACTATAGCAGCGAAGGTCACCAACGGACTCCGGGAAGTGCAATCAATTTTGGAATCGACGGCCCAGCCAACACCTCCATCAGCCAAATCCAGGAAGCAGCGGGCTCTGATTCCAGAAATCGGCAAGTTCTCCGAGACTTTATTTGGAACGGCCACACTCGATGACTTGAAGCAACAGACTCGTGCTGACCAGGTAAATGCCGATGAAATTGGCTTCCTCGATGGCAAAATAAATGCAGTCCTAAAGGTAGTTGACTCCACTTTGGAAATCCAACTCCAGGCCATCATAGAGAACACTCATTCCATATACAATTTGTCCAGAGGACTCCAGGCTTACATTAGTAACCGGGAATTGATGGTCAGGTTGATGCAAGATTTGCAAGAATTGCGTCTACTGGATTTTAAACTGGACTATTCCCTTGATGTCTTGCTACAGGCTATTCGCGACCTAACGGAGAACAGGCTGAGTAACTCTTTGATATCGGAGACTGATATGAGGAAGATTCGGTACCTTTTCCTTTCCAAGTCAAATCGTTCAAATATTTATATTCCAAACACTCGCGACATGTATAGAAGTGTAACTGTTTTAGTCCCCCCGGTTTTACAGCGAAATGTTCTGAAAACTATTTTGAAGATTCCCGTTATTTCCTTCGACAAAATATTCAAGGTTCTAAAAGTGAACACCTTCCCTCTAGCCTTCCATGGGCATTATACTCGCCTCTCCAACACACCGGCTTATTTATTGGTGTCCGCAACCCAATACACAGTATCCTCCAACCCAGATCTGGATAATTGCCATTCTCCGTTTTGTCATTATGACCTACCACTTCGCAGGGTTTCTCCCTCGTCGTGCCTCATTTCTATCTATCTACGTGATCATGAGTCTGTCAAACTTTATTGTGATTTCAAAATACTCATTCAGTCTAATTTCAGAAGGTCGAACATCCAAGTCATTGCAACAGGGACCTATTTGTTCTCTCACATAGACGAGGTCGTTGTGCGCTGCCCCAACCGAACAACAACCCATCCTGGATGTGAATCGTGCGTTCGTGCCTTTGAATGTGGTTGTTCTGTGTCCGCCAAAGAATGGGAAATTCCAGTCTCAAGTGTTAACTGTTTGCCTTCTACAGCAGGCCCCTTAAGAACAGTTTTTCCCGTCAACCTTGCTAGTCTTCAACACCTCAACCTGTCACTTAGCCGACTTGTGAACCCGGATTTTTCGTACGATAAACCATTCCCAATTTTACCTCTTAGCCCGCAAATGCGAGTCCGCCAAGAGGATATTTTTAAGCGAGCAAAAGACAATTTCCTTTCCCTCCGTACATACATGAAAGAGATTCGACTGAATGAGGTCGAATACAAGAAACTTCGTGGTGACTTGCATCTTCCCCACGTACCATTCCTCCCCCCCAGTGTGCACGGTACTGTTTACCTGTTGAACATTGGACTTACTTTTATAATGGTACCAGCACTTTTTGTTTTCATCTCAATTCTGTATTTCAGACAACGTAGGATTCAAAGCGCATGCAGACGCTTGACTTTAAATTGAGTTGGTTATATATACATTAGCTATTAACTCTTCCTTTTATTGCAGCTCAAAAGTTATCAGTTCTCATTCATGTTCGATTTTTGTTGTTTAGAATATATACTCGCCCTCATAATTTCGTCACACATGTACAGCTGCAATTCATTCACATTATCCTCATGAATTCCCATTTATAATTAGTCACAGCCACATAAGACTACACACGTTCATGATATCAAAATGTTTTATTGTTATGCATGCGGAAAAGGTTTTATGATGTCCACGTGTCAACGTTTCGCCTATTTTCCCATAATTGTATTTACTGACCATACACTAATGTACATATGTAACTCGAAAGCTTCGTGAACATATGCATTTCACAATTAAAATTTTCCCATATCTACTTCAAACATATCGTACACTTTTATATAACTGTTCATCACACCCAAGAGTCTACGTCAGGCATGCAGCCCAGTTTTTCGGCTGGGAGTAGTTCTTGGGCCATGTTGTTCCTGTTGTTTATCAGGCAAACGCTCGCTCTACAAAGTCTGTGCCTGAAAAATTTGTTCAGGCGCACGCGCTCCGTACGAGGAATCTTGACTTCTTGCGGGAGTTCCAACGTCAAGGGTTCGTCACTGCCATTCAGATGGACCGTGAGTGGGCCCGACCAGGCGACGGTCAGGGCCTTGGACAGGATGCTCGGTCTTTGGATGATCATTCGTGGGCAGGCAGCACTTCCTACGGCTTCCATTTCGGCGGGAATGGGAGCCAGTGGAAATAGGAGCGTTTCCCATCGGCAGTAGATTCTCAGACAGCACTGCACTGTAGCCCTCCGACGTTGACCCTGAGCCAACGAGCGACAGCCTGCTGCCAATTTCCAGAAGATACCGATAAATTTCCACCCCAGGTATATCACTAACAAGAGAAGCAGCCACTGATGGTCGGATTGGTCCGCGGGTTGGAGGTGACTAGGTCTCACCACTGGCCTTTCCTCCCGAACAAGACGCAGACGCAGACTTGCGTTTAACAGTCGCTCGATGTCCATGGCCATCAAGTGGCTGTTCTGAACCAGTGTATAGTACAGGCACATACTTATACCCCCCACCCCACATGACATCACAACCCCCCCAGGTACTGTAAGGGCTTCGTCTAGTCTTTAGCGAAAAGTTAACCCTCGGTCGACAACTTAAACGCTAGGTAAGGTACAACTAAAACGACTTCTTCTAGCCGGGGGCTTCACAAGTTTTTACACTGGGTAGTGCGAAGCACGTCTAATAGGCCGCTATTTTCTTCAGAGAGCCGATCGACAGGGGGTTCATCTGAAATGACTTCTGTCGCGTTTGACACCGGGACACGCGTCTGTGATGACCGCGTCCACCTGTTGGCCATCTGAGGCGGCGCATGTCAACTAGCTTCTGTGTCAGCTCCCTCACAGGAGTACCGCGGCACGCGGCCCGCGGGGTAGTCTTAACACTTCTTGACACGTAACAGGCCTCACAAGGGGCGGCGGTGAGGGTGTCGCTGATACCCCATGTACTCCCCGTCACGGCTAGCACGTAACTTATGGTAAAAGTCTCTCTTACCCCGTCCACACCCCGTCACGTCTACCACGTAACTTATGTTCAAAGTCTTGCCTCATCGATAAAAGATCGCTTTCACCAGATCATGTATCCACAGGGGGGCCTGCCCGGCATGTATAAATACGGCGTGGCATATGGCTATATAGATCACTTGAAAACTTGCTGCCACCATGAACGGGTCAACTGATTATAGTGACGCTGTTCTGTCAAACCCGTCTACCAGCTCATGCAGGATCTTGACCAGCAGCCCCAAACCGGGTGGCGAGAAAATAACCGATCATGATTCATCAGCAGGCGTAGGTACTCTGCTGTTGGATATGTCTGGGGATGCGCGTCAGTATGGGTCTCAGAATGGGTTTCCGGATCTCTCTGCGGATCAGTCTCTTCACGACTCCCTGTACGCGGAAGAGGGATCCACCCTCAACGACGTGGACCTTAGCCTTGGTGCTTCCCAAGGCGGTCCTGCATCCGCATCGTCGTCCACGCCCTCCACGCCCTCCACGCCCTCTACGCCCTCCGGATCCACGCCCTGGGGGATGACGCCCTCCACGTCGCAATCCCATCCATGGTTCCCCAGCTCCACGTCCAGAACGTCGTCCACGCCCGGACCCTTGACATCGCAAGGGTCGTTCTCGTCGACGACGTCCCAAAGGTCGTTCACGCCCGGGCCCTTGACATCGCAAGGGTCGTTCTCGTCGACGACGTCCCAAAGGTCGTTCACGCCCGAATACTCGTCCTCGTCCGGCCCCTCCACGTCTACAGCTGAACCGTCCATGGCCCATTTGCTGGCCAGGATGGAGGAGCTGGAGAAGAAGTGCCGAAGGGCGGAGGCTGAAGCGGCTGCGGCAAAGGCCCAGGTGGAGGTGCTCGTGAACCAAGCGAAGCCAGCTGCAGCTGCCAAACCACCCAAACCACGCAATGAAATATGTGTAAGTTCTAAAGTTTGTTTTTACAGCTTATAATTAACTAATAATCTCACCTTGAAAACGTTACCGTTTGATATAGTTCTCGGTTTGTTTAGAAATGATCTCATTCCTAGTATAGCCCTGATGTTCTTCTCCTTTGCCGCGCCGCCAGGGAACATCCCGGAAAACAACGAAAATCCGTAATGATTTCGTACACTGACATATAGTTAGAAGTCCACTATTAATTATTCGCTTATTATATTGTTTGTAGGAACTCGTTCGTTCGGCCTACAAGGCCAAGAGAGGTGAGCCTGGTTGGGGATTCAACCTGAACCCTGGGTAAGTTGATTACGTCATAACAACATGAATAGTACAGAAAATAATATTGTTTTTAAGTAAGCAATGGGTAATGTGTTCCTGAACACCAGAAGCTGCAGCTGAATATAAGTTTTGCTGTTTTTTTTTCATGTTAATAGAGTCATAGAGCACTTGACGTGATGCCGATGAATTGAACAATATAAATATATTCCAACATTCAGGGCGGGGATCAAACACCCGGATAACGCGCCGATCATCAAGGCCGTTGTTGACAACGTGTGCCTCGGGCCAGATACCCCCAGAGAAGAGGTGTTAGGTAAGTCCCATAGGTAGCAAGTTTCTTTGTTAACTAACCTGCAGCTGTACATTTCATGCATCTAATGTCCATGATTCCAAAGTATTGGTCCTTCAATTAACACAAATTTTAACATGCTTGAAATGCTGGAAATCTGTTTTTAGTGTCTAAATAGGCTCCACTTACATTGGAAATTGTTACTTTTATAATTTAAGTTATCCTCCCAGTCATCTGAAAAAAACGTAAGTTCTATTATCTGGACAAAGAAATATAATACCAGTGTAATGATGGTTTTAATTCGTGAATAATATGTTGACCCTCACTTTGCATTTTTAACATGTATTCCCTTGATTTATTGCCTTTATAGTGCCTTTGTCTACTTAATGGCTCCAGTTTTAAGCACACTTCATGTCCTTCCTCTTTTTCTAGCTTCTGCCAACACCTACTTCAAGACCCTCCAAAACAGGGCCAACAGAATGCGGAAGAACCGAATTAAGGCTGACAATGAAAAGGCTATCATCCGTCACCACGTGAACGAGGTAAATAAATTTTTGTTACAGACTTCCTCTATAGACCACAAAAGTCTGACGTCACAGACCCCTCCCGCAACACGTGTTGGGCCCTGTGTTGGGCCTAAACCTTTTACGACCGGCCCCGGTAACCCTACACCCCCGGTCACCGGCCCGGCCCGCCCTGGAGGGGGCACCGATAACACCCGGCTGGA
The DNA here is from genome assembly GCA_936440205.1 of Lepidonotus clava. NCBI lineage: Eukaryota > Metazoa > Annelida > Polychaeta > Phyllodocida > Polynoidae > Lepidonotus > Lepidonotus clava. The sequence goes on along the minus strand of OW387149.1, from coordinate 41,488,272 downwards.
ACTCTTTTTCTTTTCAAGTATATCATAATGCACATTGATAATTCCCCTATGAAAATACATGTTTTCATAAGTTTGCGAGCATTATTAGTGGAAATAGCAAATCTGACAGCTGGGTCCTACTAAAGTTCATAGAGGGGACCCCCGGCCCAGCCCTGCCCATGTTTAGGCACGGGAGCAGCGTGCAGTGACCGTTAGGGGCCCGCCCGACGTCATGGCTTTTGCGGACTATTGTTCTCAACATTGTTTGACGTAGTTCGATTCAGGCAGGCCGAAATTTTACACCTTTCAAGTGCAAAGCCGAGGAGAAAGAGTAATGTCTATGGTCTATGCCCAGTCTGTCCACTCCTTGGGTGGAAGGATACGCATCATTGTTCTAAAAAACGCGAAGAAAGGGTCTAGTTTGACAACATTCACATGTCCTTGTTTCTAGAAAAAAGGTTACTTTTTCATCCCAAATATCCATGATATGAAAATAAGGGTCTTTTTTTTCCTGGGAAATATGAAATTTCACGAAAAAGGGTATTTCTTGGCCACTAAATGTCTGCGTTTTGAAGAATAAGGGGTCGATTTTTTGGTATAAATGTCAGTGGAAAGGGGTTGTTTTCTATTTTGAAGAACGATGATATGTCCTACTTTGATATCTGAGTAGACAGACTGGGGGTCTATGGTGTAGGGGGTGTGACTTCCCGGGGACCCACTCAGTTCAAAAAGGGGTATACGTACAAACTGCGGTCGGAACTATACCGGGGGCTGTAGCTGTGAATCGGCAATTTGGCTTAAAACAGGGGGCCCGGCTGTGAAATGATCTTATGGTTGTAACACTGAAACTTGGGAAACAATTATAATTTTTTTACATTATGAATTTTTATAGAGCACTGTAACCTTACTTGCTTCCTTGGACAATAATCTTGACATACAATTAGAATGGATATGACACAATTAATAAAAAGTGCCTGTATGTTATAGAGACCAAGGATAAAGCAACGCTTTTGAAATTAACTGCAGTGACCAGCTTTTAAATTAAGGCAACTGAAATATTGAAAAACTTGTTTGTGTTTATTGGATGTTCTTGACCAAGTATGTCGTAACTGTATTAAAATAAAAAAGTGTCTTTTTAACTTTGCAGAAGCTCAGAAGACGGATAGTGGGGTTGGAAAATTTCGTCAAAACGTGGGACGAAGCTCGAAAGAATTCCGTGAGGCGCCTCCTCACCCCCGACTACACGAGCGACGAGGAGCGCGGACTTTATTATCCGGCCGCGGTCGACAAAGACGGGAAGACGAAAGAGCGATATCACCGCCGCGTCAAACCGCTCGTGTGGGAGAGCGATGAGCTGAGGGCCTACAAAGCCCACCTGGACGAAATTGAGTATGACGAAATTAGCGGCCGTCAGCGGGGCGTTAGAATGGAAAAGAAGCGGAACAATGTCCCCGACGATAATCCAAAACGCCAACAGCCTCCTCCCAACACCCCAGACTGGGCGGTGAAGCCCGGGTATCGGTCGGGTATCGCCGATGCACAGCCAATTTAACTTATTTCTAAAGGGTCTGTTTAAAGCTCTATTTTATGTGATGTTTATGTTTATCATCTTTATGTTTTCTTTATAATTACACTACGTTTAATTGTATGGTCTGTGTCACGCTGTATGTTAGGTCTTTGTACTTTCTTCAATTGTATAGTCGTTTTATAAACTTTTATCAAAGAACTTTGCGCTTCTTGTTTTGATTGTGGCATGCTCGATAAGCAGGGAAGTATTTCTATAGATATGTTGGTAAGACTCGCCTTATATTAGTCTAAAACCGTACGCGTTATACAGGTCCTTCTCATAAGTGAATCTTAAATTCATGAATACTTTTTATTTACGATACGAAACGCATTTAACTATAATGACCTGTCATTTTGTTGAAAACCCGAATGTGCTATTTCTTGAAGATAGACCACGAACTTGAAATCGATTACAATACAACGCTTTTTTGATGAGTGTTATGGTACAAGGTCTCTACCATTAGAAGAGCAATGGAATGACACCTAGGCCTGTTATCAATAATAACATAAATCAATCATAAAAAGTGTATTTTAAACAAACATAAGCTCGATATACGATTTTTAAAATGATGCGACATGAATCATCTCTTCGTACTTATTTCGCAGTCATGAAAAAATAATGTTGCATGAAGCCGGTTTTAATTAAGAACTGTTACTTCTTTTCAAGTGGATCCTTTTTAGTTCGATTCCATGCAGTAAGGTGCAAAAGTAATTTTTCAGAAATTTTATTATGATCAAATACATCGCTGCCAGTAGGACCTATCAAAATTTACAAGTGACCATGTAGTCTCCTGATGAACCCGAAATACTTTCTAGGATTTGTATGGCACGGTGACCTATATTCTTTCTGTGAGAGAATAAAAAAACCTCTTGCATATAGTGTAACCCTTTAAAGTGGGAGTTCTCCGGGAGTTATGTATAGGTAACTTGGAGCTTCTGTGACATTGCAAAATTAATAATTTAAAAAACAAACAAGTCAATTTAGGTGTCGAGATTTATTAAGGGACAATAGCTTAATTAGCTATAGCCATAATTTCGGTTGGAGCCCGATCGCCAGATTGTGGCGTTAACCACATTTAATTCCACTACTAGTTTTGGTTGCAGACCTAGTTTAGCCTCAGGCCCCTAAATTAGGGGCCTGTCTCGCAGATTACCTAAGGGGTCGACCCTAGCCCGAGCCAGAGTAAAAGCGCTCTTGTCAGCGTCATACTGCTCTTTCCAAAACCGAAATTTTATTTAGCTACAAATTCAATTTATAACCATAACACTTGTATCGATTGACGCACGTTCGGCAGCATATTGGTAGTAAACACACAAAAATACAACATTTTTCACACAAGACTTAATCAAGGTCAACACGGCTTAAGTCGACTGAAGTATTAGTACTAATTGCAAGCTCACCGGGCCGGTATTTCCCCAAAAGAACAGGCTCTCCTATGCCTATACCCATGGTAACCAACTGGTAGCGTATAATGTCCTTAGTCATCAATCTTGTCAACATGATGTCCTTCAGTTTATTAACCTTTAAATGTGTGGGCAGTCGTGTCGATGTGCCGGTATAGCAGTCGGTCATTTGGATGACACAGTTCAATGTGTATCGTGCGCCTAGGCATATATTTTCGGCTTTAGTCAGTGTGATAGGATCGTCTGTTTGAAAGATATAATCTCCAAAATGTCCAGGGAACGTGCCTATTTTAAGCCATACACTGTGATTGCCCGAGACAAGCAAGTATACACGAAAACGAGCATCTGCGAAGATGCGATTAATTCCGGAGCAAACAAAGAATATGCTAATAATTATGGCTACGGCGAGGATAAGAAGAAGAGTGTACGAAGAGAGAAGTACCACAGTTGGGAATTCTTTAATGTTTCCGTCTCCTGGGTTGGCTTCAGATCCAGTGTCAGTTACGGTATGGTCCTGGTCCAACAAGGCTTGCAGGGTGTCATGAAAGGTGAGGCCGGTCATCGCATCGTGTTTTGGTGGAGGGTGACCGGTAAATGGAGCAGTGAGGTTGACCAACCGGGTACGGGTTACTCCAGGCTTATTGTGAACGACCCTAGGCCAGTGTCCGCCACTGGCAGCTCGAACAAATTCCACGCATGATACAAGAACCAAGTACGCGGCAGCTATATATTGAAAAAAAAAGAAAGAAGAGAACATGAAGGTTGTCATCTCAACTTTAAACAAACACCTTCGTTCCAAATTACCATGGCCAGGCTATTCAAACAGACAGAATAAACTATAACTGCCATATGGCCACACCCTAGAATTCAGAAAACTGGCCATATTATTTAATTAGGAAGGGCGACCCCCAGAATGAATACATATGTTTTACCTATTTTGAATAATTTGGAAAGTCGGCCATCGACTCGTATCACTTGTACAACAAAAGTAATTAAGAAGATTCTCACCAAGGGTGGCACTCAGGATTTTGACACTCATGATATTCACGTAGCCGTACACCAAACGCACTATATAACGAAATAAGCTGACCCTAAGTAGTAGCAGAAAGCTTAAGGTTTGACCTTCGAGCTAAACTTCGAGCTCAGTTTTCAAGGCAGATGAAATCCTATGACCAGTCGACCTGACGGCAGCCGATGCGTTTCGGAAGCTGAGGAAACTTCACCGCCCTTTAATGGATAGACCCTAGGTTTTAATGGCAGGTGTCATGCCCTCACCAGTCCAGACGGCGGACGATGCGTTTCGAAAGCTGGAGAAACTTCACGCGCCCGACAAATCACGACAACGCGCTACCGTGACGGCCAGGCTGGAGGCGACATTAATCTCCTGGTAATACTGTGGCAGGCTGTTCTCGGCTTTAATTTCACACGGGTGTCTGAGGTTAGGAGCTCGAGTGCAACTACCCCTGGGTCGGGGCTGTGGCATGTCGCGGCAATTCGCGGCTTTCAGCTGGTGGGACCATAGGCGTCGGTCTGTACCATATATAAATACTTGTGTCACGGTCGCAAATGGGGAAGGTTCATCGCCCTGAAGTGCTGCTGTCTAACTCAAGTTCGCCATGGCCTCGCGATCGTGGTGTTTCAAGGGTCTGACCAGTGACCAGGCAGAAACCAGAAGAAATATGGACACTAGCCGAAACCGATGGTGCGACACATGTAAACGTGCAGTTTCAAAAAGTACATATAACAGGAAGCATCTTAAGGAGCATGGTGAGTACCAGATAAATAGTATAACTAGGATAAAGTCACTTTCACCTGAAATCGATATCCTTCAAAACCTTCCTAGCTAGCTTGCGCGCATAGATATTATTTTCAAATACCTACTATACTCTTAATGATCAGTTAGTGTTTGGAAAATTATCGCCAGCCTAAATCTTTTCTTGACAATTAAACAATTGTTCAAATAATGAATGACTTGAACAATGGACGTTATATATATGTATCCCTCCATGCATCTTTCTATCATAGCTTTTGAGTCAGAGAAACAACATTGGGTGGGAAAGTCTGTACTCTGAAACCCGACTGTACATTTGATTTATTATTATACATGTGTCTTGCAGAACCAATCCCATTTGGTTTACCTCAACGCGCTGGCAATCAGGCAGAAGTGGGTCTTGAGGCCGAAGCTGCAGATATTCAGGCTGAGGCAGGTAACCAGGCTGAAGCAGGTTTTCAGGCTGAGGCAGGTAACCAGGCTGAAGCAGGTTTTCAGGCTGAGGCAGGTAACCAGGCTGAAGCAGGTTTTCAGGCTGAGGCAGGTAACCAGGCTGAAGCAGGTTTTCAGGCTGAGGCAGGTAACAAGGCTGAAGCAGGTTTTCAGGCTGAGGCAGGTAACCAGGCTGAAGCAGGTTTTCAGGCTGAGGCAAGTAACAAGGCTGAAGCGGGTGTTGAGGCTGAGGCAGGTAACCAGGCTGAAGCGGGTATTGAGGCTGAAGGTGGTATGCAGGTTGAAGCGGGTGTTGAGGCTGAGGCAGGTAACCAGGCTGAAGCGGGTATTGAGGCTGAAGGTGGTATGCAGGTTGAAGCGGGAATTCGGGCTGAAGGTGGTATCCAGGTTGGAGCTGGTATTCGGGCAGAAGCTGCAGCTGCTAATCAGCGGCAGGCTGAAGTCGGGAATCCGGGAGAAGCAGACAGTCAGCCTGTGGGTCGCAATCAGCCTGTTGAAGAGGCGGTACCCATGGAAGCCGATGAGGAGTCAGGTGATGATATGCAAGACTATTACGGTACCATGGAAGATTCCCAAGAAACGGAAGAAAATGATAAGCTTGATCCAGAGGCAGTCAAGATTCGCAACAGGGCCATCCGTCACTTAAAAGTGGTTTTCGGTGACGGGACGGGTCGTCCTAGCCCATTGGCAAGGCTTGTTAGTGGTACCCCTAATAAGAATATCCAAAGCCTATTTTCATGGGTTCTGTTCTTTCTTTTGCAGTGGCAGATCCACACCTTCACCAGTGATACGCAAATGGCTAAAGTTATCTGCTTCATTTGTGAATTATTGACGGTAGCAGGTAATGACCGGGTTTCACAAGCAGCGGAGGCAGTATTCCCCAAAACGATGCGGATGATGTACAAATGGTTGGGTACAGACCTAACGATGACTAATTACTCTATCAGTGTATGCTGCCCGGCCTGTTATACGTTGTCGCATTCTGTGTTGTCCACCACTGAGCGTGTGCGAGGTCTAGGCTTTTACACGGATCGTAATGGTAATCAGCAACCCATTAGGTGTACAACCATCGGTGATGATTTAAAACGCTGCAACAGGAAATTGTTTTATGAGACCAAGATTGTGGGGGAAATTACCTTCCTTCCAGTCAGGACATTCTGTTACCAGTCGCTCGAGAAGAGTTTGCAGGTTATGATGAAACGTCCAGGTTTTGAGCTGAAATGTAGAGAGTGGAAGGGCAGGAGGATACCTGAAGGAGTGTTTGCTGACATCTACGACGGTTCGGTATGGAAAGAATTTGACGCGAACAACGACGGCTTTCTTGATAATGAAAACAACTTGGCTCTTCAGATGAATATCGATTGGTTTCAACCATTCTCTCGGAAAGCTTCGATGTCAGTAGGGGGCATTTACCTAACAATACTTAACCTACCCAGAAATGAGCGGTACAGACTTGAGAACGTCATACTATACGGTATCATTCCAAACTTAAGTAAAGAACCTGCCGACCTTACCAGTTTTCTGAGGCCCCTAGTCAACGAACTCAAGGAATTCTGGCATCAGGGAAAAAGGCTTATAACCAACGATTGCCCAAATGGCAAGACCGTTAAGTTGGCGCTTTTGAACGTTGCTGCCGACCTGCCTGCAGGGAGGAAGACCTGCGGTTTCCTGCTACCTAATGCTATCATGGGTTGTTCAAAATGTCTGAAGGAATTCAAGAATTCAAACCGTGGAGGATTCAACATGGCGAATTGGACTCCTCGTACTCTGGACCAACACAAGGAGAGAGTGAGTGAGATTACAGCTGCATCCACCCCGAGAGAGAAAAGTAAACTTGAGAAGCAGTATGGAGCTCGTTCCTGTGTCCTCCTAGAATTGCCCTACTTCAATCCCATCAGGTAAGTTCAATCTCCAGGCCGAACAAATTTAAAGGCAAATCTTACACAGAATTATACCAAAATATTAACAATTTTAATTTGACATTTGAATAAACATTAATACAAATGTTTCCATTAGCAGTAACTGTATTATATTACATTCATTTCTTCAGGTTCCTCTCGATCGATGTGATGCATAATGTACTGTTGGGTAAGTGTTGAAGCTTGACCTAACGTTAATTAATGTTTAGCACTGATAATGTGTTTGAAATGGAACTTGCATTTGCCTTTAATTTGGACTATTAGTTCAATGGGGTTTCAATACCGATTTCACATATGTGCTTTTATTATTGGGATTCAGGGACTGCCAAGCGAATGTGGAAGAGGTGGACCGACAAAGAGTTGTCAAAGAAGAAGAAGAATTCAACAGATGACGTTGTACTAGGCGCTAATCAGGTGTTGACTATTGATGCTCGTCTGAATCAGTTTAAAGAGGGACTACCGGATGACTGCGTGGTAACTAACATCAAATCGAACGCTGGGATGTGGACGGCAAAGGAGTGGAAGAATTGGGTTACAGTCTCGTCTGGATACTGCCTCCAGGGCCTTTTGCCGGAGAATATGCTTCATAGCTGGCAGCGTTTCGTAGAAGCCACTCGACTTCTGTGCAAGCCTTGTATTACACACCACGAGATAGAACAGGCACACAGGAAACTATTGCACTTTTGCAAGAGCACAGAGCTCCAGTTCGGTTCTGATTTCATTACCCCAAACATGCATCTACATCTCCATTTAAAGGAGTGTCTCCGGGAGTATGGTCCAGCTCCCAGTACTTGGCTGTTCAGTTTTGAGCGGTATAATGGTTACTTGGGGGATGTGCCGACTAACAATCGCCAGATAGAGAAACAATTGTTTGAGAGGTTTCACAGGATGAGTCGTGTCAGTCAGGCGCGCGCCGAAATGCCGTCCAAACACGAGGGGAAATTTGTCAAACACTGCCAGCTGGGAGAAGGAGAGAAGAAAGCAAGAACGGTCCTGGAAACACTCGATGTACCCAATGAGCGAGAATTCGCGCGGTGCGAGAGCCTATGGAGTCTCACCGACGGCTTCGAGACAGTTAGAGAAGAAAAGGCGTGGATCGACTCGGACGATCTTGAGCTGCTCAAAAAAACATACAAAAAGATGTACCCCACAGAACAGGAGATCCTAGAGAAGTCATTTCTGCCTTCATTTTACGTGAAGTCTAAAGTCGTAAAATATGGCCCCATGACTTATTCCAGCACAAATTCCAGCAGTGGTAAAAAGTTGTCTAGACTAATGGCAAATTGGTACGAAGACGGACAGAATGACCCCCGGGAGCGACCGTGCATCGCCACCCACTACGTGAAACATTACATACAATGTAATGCAACCGGGCAGAAGAGGCAACATGTGTTTGCAGCTGTGAAGTGGTACCGACCCAGCACCGTCGAATCCAGATACATAAGTCCTTATACAATGTGGCACAAGGAAAAGTTCGAGCAACCTTCATGGGCATCTTTCCTGCCTGTTATGCGGATAAGTGGACATTTTGGATATGTGGTTGAACAAGAAAATATGATCGTATGTCCCCTTCGGCGCCACGACTTCTTGTAGATCTAGAGGACCTATAGATATATCGAACTCGTGCACGTAGTGTCCGAAATTAAGCTGAAAACGTATGCATCATTAATCAGATTGTGCACCACAAATATTGGATATGCACCCCCCGATATATGGGAATAAAAAAAAGTGCAAAACTTAAAAATAACGCACCTGGCAGTGAGTGTGCAGAATCACGAGTGTGAGTGTGCAGATCTAGACTCACGAGTGTGAGTGTGATCCCCGGGTGAAGGCCTATAGGCCCGGCCTATAGGGTGCAGCAGCTTAATTTCGGACAATGTCCGGTGTTTTATATGCATTGTTAGGATTATGTGATTTAGACGCTTTTGCCAACAAAAGCAACATTTTTTTATTAGGAATAATTATATTACGCCCTAAACCTTATAATGTGACTACTTTCAAATTTAAAATAAAAGGTAGGAAATTACTTCGCAAGGTTACGGTGCCAGGATGTGCGACTTTGAGGTACGTTTTCTGAAGTTATTTCACAGGCTGGGGGTGTGGGGCCGTGTGCATTTACGGGTGGTTTCTTGAGTCAGGTGTCAGGACGTGCACATCCAGCTGCCAGGGCTGCGCTGCGCGAGCGACACCTTATGTAACACCTGACACCGGTCGCTCAGGCTGCTCGGCTGACCTAGATGGCCCCTCATTACCCTGCCCCCCGGGGGGGTCGGGGGGGGGGGCACCAGCTTTATAAGGAGGTGCCCACCACGTGCACACACACAGTCCCGCGCCAGCCTCACGACCATAAAAGCCGTACGTACGCAGAAGTTTGCTGATATTAAACACAAGCACCACATTGTGAACAATGGCGACCGCGCAGAAAACCCGGTAGGTGAATCAGATAACTTGCCTATAATTTGATAAGATAACATGCCTATATAGAGAAGTAGTGTTTTTTCAGGCTTTGCGGGAGAATGACTTGGGGGTTACACTTCCATATATAGAGTGTTTGTTAACAAATGTATAATTGTGTGGATAATAGCTGTTACGTTTGGTAGATATTTTCCATTTTTTTTCGTTTTCTCCCCATACACGTAGATAACCAATTCCAGACACTTAAAGGTTGTTTTTTTTGGCTCATTCAAGCAACCATGTGCGGTCGGAGGAGGAAGAGGAATCCCAGGCATGGACACCGCGTGAGGAGAAAAATATTGAAGAGGAGGAAACGATCTGGACGGAACCTGAATGGACCGAGTGCGCGCCCCTGTTCACCCCTAAGTAGGTTTAAATTGTTCAACACTGTTGATGGACAGGGATGGAAGAGAAGCATGGAAAGAAAATTATTAACTTACTATCTGGTAGGATGACTATCGTCATGCCAAATAATGCACACTGTCTAAAACCCGACGACGGACTCGCGGTCGGACATAGTTGTGGTCGCTCGAATTCATGTAACATGCTGAAACAACAGGCTCTTTTTTGGACAATTTAAAAATTGCAAATTTGTCAGACTGGCACAATAACATGAAATAGAGATTGGATGAGAAAAATTGAGATGCCGATGATTTGGTAGTTTCGACCACCTATGTTGAAATGATGGACGGTGTGATGATTTTTGAAATTTTTTCCAGGACGCACGACCAACAACAGCTCCCGGACGGCCCATCAGAGTGGACGTGCGTCTACTGTTCGGAGGATCCGACCCAGGTTGGTACATTTGTATTTACACGATGAAGCTAAGTGGGAAATAAAACATGTAAGCGTATGAAGGGAAATATGTATAAACAAAACAAAATGATGAGTGGGGCGATTTCACGAGTACAATTGTTCTGAAATTTGCCAATATTACGAGGGACACGCTGGTATGTAGTAAGTGCAAAATTGACTTTTGCACATTTAACTATAACCACACAATTTTTTTCAGGAGCAGGAGGAGTACTTAACGGACCAAAGGTGGAAGGCGATGGAAACGTTTGCCGAAGACCAACACGCCACACAACCGCAGGCCATATTCTTGGATGGCAACTACAGGTACGCCGGGTTTTTTTTTCATAATAAATAATATTATATAGCGACAATGATTTTCGATGATGCTACTAGGCAAAAAATAACGAGGGCATAGAATCTTGATGTTGACGTTGGAGTGAACGCCGAATTTCGTACGGTTACTAAAAATTGTGATTGATGATGGTCCGATTAGTTCGTGCACACAATTTAAAAAAATGTGTATTTAAACATGCCTCCGTAATATTTCAGAATGTACTTGGTCTGCAACTACTGCGGCCGGTGCTACCACGCCGACTGTGAGGGGGGCGAGCCTGCCAGCATCATGTGCTCCGAGGTGTTGTGCGAGTGGTGCGCCGAGGATAAAGATTAATAGAATCGATTCAGCAATAAAATAGTACACTAGATTTTAACTACACTTTGTGTCAAATGTCCTTTTATTTTTGTTTTTATATAGTAACACTAGCTATAGGTTAGAATTTACCTTAAATCACAGCTTCACGCTAAACTATGTTTTTTGTGTGTACCTGGCAGTCTACGGCCGATCGTACAGAGTATATTGAACAGATAATGTGAGTCATAATATATGTTTCATCTAAATTTACAAATATACTAGATCAGAGTGAAACACAGTCTTTTAATGCCTACTAACTTCTAAGTACAGTGAGAGTAGAACACTGGTAAAGCGCGGCCATCAAATACAACCCACATTCCCCGTATAGGTCTATAGGCATAGAAACTTTGCTAAATCTGAGGGGTTCCAGATTCCCCCTAATTTGGATAATTCCCTTTATTGGTAGTTTAATTGCGTAAAATTTGAGAAATCGGAGGGGGGTCAACCGAACATGGGGACCCCCCCCCACTCCCGCCCTGAGGGGGGGGGGGGGGGGCGGGGGGGAACTGGATACGCCACTGCTGGCAATTATATTGGTGCCTGAATGGAGTGTGGGTACGTTAAGACGCCGAGAAGGTTGGGCGTGTGAAGAGAACTATGAGCGGATGGGACTATTGTGACACAATATAGTTAACACCCCCTGACTTACACTTATATACACGCCAGAAGGGCAAGGGAAACTTTGAGGTGGGCGCAAAAGTATTACCTAACACGCCCACTGCTATGGGTGGTATAATGATACTATGATTTTTCAGGGATAATCGTGGAGTAAGACTTACACTCCTTGACACGTTTTAGAGGAAGTGGTTTCAGACAAGCCCGAGCCTGTCGAATGTATGAGTTCAAATTCTTCCCGTGTGCGTTTCGGGCCCCTGACGGCCCCCAGGGGGTTCTCAGCGGCCCCGGAACAGCCCAGGAGGATGTAAAAAGGCCCAACGAGTCCATCGCTGTGCTCAGAAGTCCGATCCGAGCGACGGTTGTCCTTCCAGGTGGGACCGTCCGGGCCCTATTTAAATAGGCTGCCTATTTAAATAGGCTCGTAGTGTAGAATCCGAACTATAAAAATGTTTGAGTTGAACCTTCTCCTCTTGGCACCATTTTCCCCAAGCCCTGAAACTTCCTGGGCCGCAATCGGTTCGCCGATTGGTCGATTTTTCCACTGTCCAGGGGTCTCCAAAGGGTCGACGGGGGCCCCCTTCTATTAGATTGAGTTCACCTGGGCCTGCGTTTCGGGCCCCTGACGGCCCCCAGGGGGTTCTCAGCGGCCCCGGAACAGCCCAGGAGGATGTAAAAAGGCCCAACGAGTCCAACGCTGTGCTCAGAAGTCCGATCCGAGCGACGGTTGTCCTTCCAGGTGGGACCGTCCGGGCCCTATTTAAATAGGCTGCCTATTTAAATAGGCTCGTAGTGTAGAATCCGAACTACAAAAATGTTTGAGTTGAACCTTCTCCTCTTGGCACCATTTTCCCCAAGCCCTGAAACTTCCTGGGCCGCAATCGGTTCGCCGATTGGTCGATTTTTCCACTGTCCAGGGGTCTCCAAAGGGTCGACGGGGGCCCCCTTCTATTAGATTGAGTTCACCTGGGCCTGCGTTTCGGGCCCCTGACGGCCCCCAGGGGGTTCTCAGCGGCCCCGGAACAGCCCAGGAGGATGTAAAAAGGCCCAACGAGTCCAACGCTGTGCTCAGAAGTCCGATCCGAGCGACGGTTGTCCTTCCAGGTGGGACCGTCCGGGCCCTATTTAAATAGGCTGCCTATTTAAATAGGCTCGTAGTGTAGAATCCGTACTATAAAAATGTTTGAGTTGAACCTTCTCCTCTTGGCACCATTTTCCCCAAGCCCTGAAACTTCCTGGGCCGCAATCGGTTCGCCGATTGGTCGATTTTTCCACTGTCCAGGGGTCTCCAAAGGGTCGACGGGGGCCCCCTTCTATTAGATTGAGTTCACCTGGGCCTGCGTTTCGGGCCCCTGACGGCCCCCAGGGGGTTCTCAGCGGCCCCGGAACAGCCCAGGAGGATGTAAAAAGGCCCAACGAGTCCAACGCTGTGCTCAGAAGTCCGATCCGAGCGACGGTTGTCCTTCCAGGTGGGACCGTCCGGGCCCTATTTAAATAGGCTGCCTATTTAAATAGGCTCGGAGTGTAGAATCCGAACTATAAAAATGTTTGAGTTGAACCTTCTCCTCTTGGCACCATTTTCCCCAAGCCCTGAAACTTCCTGGGCCGCAATCGGTTCGCCGATTGGTCGATTTTTCCACTGTCCAGGGGTCTCCAAAGGGTCGACGGGGGCCCCCTTCTATTAGATTGAGTTCACCTGGGCCTGCGTTTCGGGCCCCTGACGGCCCCCAGGGGGTTCTCAGCGGCCCCGGAACAGCCCAGGAGGATGTAAAAAGGCCCAACGAGTCCAACGCTGTGCTCAGAAGTCCGATCCGAGCGACGGTTGTCCTTCCAGGTGGGACCGTCCGGGCCCTATTTAAATAGGCTGCCTATTTAAATAGGCTCGTAGTGTAGAATCCGAACTATAAAAATGTTTGAGTTGAACCTTCTCCTCTTGGCACCATTTTCCCCAAGCCCTGAAACTTCCTGGGCCGCAATCGGTTCGCCGATTGGTCGATTTTTCCACTGTCCAGGGGTCTCCAAAGGGTCGACGGGGGCCCCTTCTATTAGATTGAGTTCACCTGGGCCTGCGTTTCGGGCCCCTGACGGCCCCCAGGGGGTTCTCAGCGGCCCCGGAACAGCCCAGGAGGATGTAAAAAGGCCCAACGAGTCCAACGCTGTGCTCAGAAGTCCGATCCGAGCGACGGTTGTCCTTCCAGGTGGGACCGTCCGGGCCCTATTTAAATAGGCTGCCTATTTAAATAGGCTCGTAGTGTAGAATCCGAACTATAAAAATGTTTGAGTTGAACCTTCTCCTCTTGGCACCATTTTCCCCAAGCCCTGAAACTTCCTGGGCCGCAATCGGTTCGCCGATTGGTCGATTTTTCCACTGTCCAGGGGTCTCCAAAGGGTCGACGGGGGCCCCCTTCTATTAGATTGAGTTCACCTGGGCCTGCGTTTCGGGCCCCTGACGGCCCCCAGGGGGTTCTCAGCGGCCCCGGAACAGCCCAGGAGGATGTAAAAAGGCCCAACGAGTCCAACGCTGTGCTCAGAAGTCCGATCCGAGCGACGGTTGTCCTTCCAGGTGGGACCGTCCGGGCCCTATTTAAATAGGCTGCCTATTTAAATAGGCTCGTAGTGTAGAATCCGAACTACAAAAATGTTTGAGTTGAACCTTCTCCTCTTGGCACCATTTTCCCCAAGCCCTGAAACTTCCTGGGCCGCAATCGGTTCGCCGATTGGTCGATTTTTCCACTGTCCAGGGGTCTCCAAAGGGTCGACGGGGGCCCCCTTCTATTAGATTGAGTTCACCTGGGCCTGCGTTTTGGGCCCCTGATGGCCCCCAGGGGGTTCTCAGCGGCCCCGGAACAGCCCAGGAGGATGTAAAAAGGCCCAACGAGTCCAACGCTGTGCTCAGAAGTCCGATCCGAGCGACGGTTGTCCTTCCAGGTGGGACCGTCCGGGCCCTATTTAAATAGGCTGCCTATTTAAATAGGCTCGCAGTGTAGAATCCGAACTATAAAAATGTTTGAGTTGAACCTTCTCCTCTTGGCACCATTTTCCCCAAGCCCTGAAACTTCCTGGGCCGCAATCGGTTCGCCGATTGGTCGATTTTTCCACTGTCCAGGGGTCTCCAAAGGGTCGACGGGGGCCCCCTTCTATTAGATTGAGTTCACCTGGGCCTGCGTTTCGGGCCCCTGACGGCCCCCAGGGGGTTCTCAGCGGCCCCGGAACAGCCCAGGAGGATGTAAAAAGGCCCAACGAGTCCAACGCTGTGCTCAGAAGTCCGATCCGAGCGACGGTTGTCCTTCCAGGTGGGACCGTCCGGGCCCTATTTAAATAGGCTGCCTATTTAAATAGGCTCGTAGTGTAGAATCCGAACTATAAAAATGTTTGAGTTGAACCTTCTCCTCTTGGCACCATTTTCCCCAAGCCCTGAAACTTCCTGGGCCGCAATCGGTTCGCCGATTGGTCGATTTTTCCACTGTCCAGGGGTCTCCAAAGGGTCGACGGGGGCCCCCTTCTATTAGATTGAGTTCACCTGGGCCTGCGTTTCTGGCCCCTGACGGCCCCCAGGGGGTTCTCAGCGGCCCCGGAACAGCCCAGGAGGATGTAAAAAGGCCCAACGAGTCCAACGCTGTGCTCAGAAGTCCGATCCGAGCGACGGTTGTCCTTCCAGGTGGGACCGTCCGGGCCCTATTTAAATAGGCTGCCTATTTAAATAGGCTCGTAGTGTAGAATCCGAACTATAAAAATGTTTGAGTTGAACCTTCTCCTCTTGGCACCATTTTCCCCAAGCCCTGAAACTTCCTGGGCCGCAATCGGTTCGCCGATTGGTCGATTTTTCCACTGTCCAGGGGTCTCCAAAGGGTCGACGGGGGCCCCCTTCTATTAGATTGAGTTCACCTGGGCCTGCGTTTCGGGCCCCTGACGGCCCCCAGGGGGTTCTCAGCGGCCCCGGAACAGCCCAGGAGGATGTAAAAAGGCCCAACGAGTCCAACGCTGTGCTCAGAAGTCCGATCCGAGCGACGGTTGTCCTTCCAGGTGGGACCGTCCGGGCCCTATTTAAATAGGCTGCCTATTTAAATAGGCTCGTAGTGTAGAATCCGAACTATAAAAATGTTTGAGTTGAACCTTCTCCTCTTGGCACCATTTTCCCCAAGCCCTGAAACTTCCTGGGCCGCAATCGGTTCGCCGATTGGTCGATTTTTCCACTGTCCAGGGGTCTCCAAAGGGTCGACGGGGGCCCCCTTCTATTAGATTGAGTTCACCTGGGCCTGCGTTTCGGGCCCCTGACGGCCCCCAGGGGGTTCTCAGCGGCCCCGGAACAGCCCAGGAGGATGTAAAAAGGCCCAACGAGTCCAACGCTGTGCTCAGAAGTCCGATCCGAGCGACGGTTGTCCTTCCAGGTGGGACCGTCCGGGCCCTATTTAAATAGGCTGCCTATTTAAATAGGCTCGTAGTGTAGAATCCGAACTATAAAAATGTTTGAGTTGAACCTTCTCCTCTTGGCACCATTTTCCCCAAGCCCTGAAACTTCCTGGGCCGCAATCGGTTCGCCGATTGGTCGATTTTTCCACTGTCCAGGGGTCTCCAAAGGGTCGACGGGGGCCCCTTCTATTAGATTGAGTTCACCTGGGCCTGCGTTTCGGGCCCCTGACGGCCCCCAGGGGGTTCTCAGCGGCCCCGGAACAGCCCAGGAGGATGTAAATAGGCCCAACGAGCCCAACGCTGTGCTCAGAAGTCCGATCCGAGCGACGGTTGTCCTTCCAGGTGGGACCGTCCGGGCCCTATTTAAATAGGCTCGTAGTGTAGAATCCGAACTATAAAAATGTTTGAGTTGAACCTTCTCCTCTTGGCACCATTTTCCCCAAGCCCTGAAACTTCCTGGGCCGCAATCGGTTCGCCGATTGGTCGATTTTTCCACTGTCCAGGGGTCTCCAAAGGGTCGACGGGGGCCCCTTCTATTAGATTGAGTTCACCTGGGCCTGCGTTTCGGGCCCCTGACGGCCCCCAGGGGGTTCTCAGCGGCCCCGGAACAGCCCAGGAGGATGTAAAAAGGCCCAACGAGTCCAACGCTGTGCTCAGAAGTCCGATCCGAGCGACGGTTGTCCTTCCAGGTGGGACCGTCCGGGCCCTTTTTAAATAGGCTGCCTATTTAAATAGGCTCGTAGTGTAGAATCCGAACTATCAAAATGTTTGAGTTGAACCTTCTCCTCTTGGCACCATTTTCCCCAAGCCCTGAAACTTCCTGGGCCGCAATCGGTTCGCCGATTGGTCGATTTTTCCACTGTCCAGGGGTCTCCAAAGGGTCGACGGGGGCCCCCTTCTATTAGATTGAGTTCACCTGGGCCTGCGTTTCGGGCCCCTGACGGCCCCCAGGGGGTTCTCAGCGGCCCCGGAACAGCCCAGGAGGATGTAAAAAGGCCCAACGAGTCCAACGCTGTGCTCAGAAGTCCGATCCGAGCGACGTTTGTCCTTCCAGGTGGGACCGTCCGGGCCCTATTTAAATAGGCTGCCTATTTAAATAGGCTCGTAGTGTAGAATCCGAACTATAAAAATGTTTGAGTTGAACCTTCTCCTCTTGGCACCATTTTCCCCAAGCCCTGAAACTTCCTGGGCCGCAATCGGTTCGGCGATTGGTCGATTTTTCCACTGTCCAGGGGTCTCCAAAGGGTCGACGGGGGCCCCTTCTATTAGATTGAGTTCACCTGGGCCTGCGTTTCGGGCCCCTGACGGCCCCCAGGGGGTTCTCAGCGGCCCCGGAACAGCCCAGGAGGATGTAAAAAGGCCCAACGAGTCCAACGCTGTGCTCAGAAGTCCGATCCGAGCGACGGTTGTCCTTCCAGGTGGGACCGTCCGGGCCCTATTTAAATAGGCTGCCTATTTAAATAGGCTCGTAGTGTAGAATCCGAACTATGAAAATGTTTGAGTTGAACCTTCTCCTCTTGGCACCATTTTCCCCAAGCCCTGAAACTTCCTGGGCCGCAATCGGTTCGCCGATTGGTCGATTTTTCCACTGTCCAGGGGTCTCCAAAGGGTCGACGGGGGCCCCTTCTATTTGATTGAGTTCACCTGGGCCTGCGTTTCGGGCCCCTGACGGCCCCCAGGGGGTTCTCAGCGGCCCCGGAACAGCCCAGGAGGATGTAAAAAGGCCCAACGAGTCCAACGCTGTGCTCAGAAGTCCGATCCGAGCGACGGTTGTCCTTCCAGGTGGGACCGTCCGGGCCCTATTTAAATAGGCTGCCTATTTAAATAGGCTCGTAGTGTAGAATCCGAACTATAAAAATGTTTGAGTTGAATCTTCTGCTCTTAGCATGATTTTCCCCAAGCCTTGAAACTACCTCGGCCGCAATCGGTTCGTCGATTGGTCGATTTTTTCAACCTGCAGGGCTCTGCAGGCCTCCAGGCCACCCTCTTCTATTAGTTTAGGCTTGGCGAGGCCTGCGTTCCCCCCCCCCCCCTCCATTCTTTTTTTTCTTTTTTTTTTTGGCGATTGGGCGTTTGTTTCAGCATCCAGGTCTCCAGAAGCCTTCAGTCAGGACCTGGAGATCGCCTATCAGTATCACCTTAAATTTTACTTATATGAATCCACTTGTGGCAAGGCAAGGGCTTTATCTAAAGTTGGAATATTTTCTATATACTTGTTGTTAGGGCCACTGTTTCCTCATCGAGATTAGATTTAGCGTTTGGGAATGATAAATTGGAGTCATGCATAGGGAACTGTCCACTTTCTATTCTCATCACTATTGATTTTTCTAAAACATTAAACAAAGAGGAAAATCATTTTATTTTAAAACTGATCATATTAAAGAATTGGCAGGCAGCTGCAATCTAGTTGTGGTGCTCTTATTTTTTTGTATGCTTGCTGCTTTTGCTTTGGAATATTTTGACCAAGGTGGAATAAAATATTCTTGATGTATTTTACTTACATTGTAATAAATAGTAATACGAATCTCAAACACAATCAGTTTTGCTACATACTACACACTACATCGGTTTGCATTATTGTACATGTAGTTTTCTTTTTCAGTAAATAGATATGTAGCAATGAAGAAATCAAACAGATATAGTGTAATAATGACCTTTATTCTGATAATAGGTTCTAACAAGAGGGGTCATTTGCTCGGAACATGAGGGTGCCAAAACCGTTTCATTTGCATGTCAAGGGTTATTATCAATTCAATGAAATGTGGGAAAATAATTTTAATCACACTGACTGAACGAGGCATAAGCAGTCTGATAGCTATTGTGTTACAGACAATTTTTTCAGAAAGAACTTCTGTGATTTTATTTGAAATCTATTAGTGGATATAACTTAGAAAGATTATAGTACTCATGATTACTTTCTTCAAAAAGGTTTTGCCCATTCTGTTTTACGAAGACACAGTTGCGCAAGATGTTAGATTTGATCTCTAAACAATTTCCAATGTAAATTTGATAACTTAGGAAAAAAGATATTTAGACACACTTGAACGCTATTGTATGTTTTGGTGTTAATTATCATTTCCGTGCATTATCAGATATGACTAGTACGGCTGGTATTGTCTTTACTGGGAGGGCTAGTCGAGTGGTGAGCGAGTCCACGGTATGGGCGCTCAATCCATAACATGAACAACGTCTGGCAGTGCGGTAAGTTTATTGGTGGTTATAGTGATGCGTACAGCTGCTCGTGGAGGCAATGAATCCAAGGTATTACAGTTCAGTTTGAGGGAAGTAAGCTTCCTCCGTGGAGTCCGCTTGCTCTCGCCTCCGGCCGTCTCGTAACGACGTAGTATAAGTCACCAGATGTCCCGTGATTGCATGGCTATCTAAACCCCTTCCGAATCTCCCGATTCGTCTGATCCAAGTGCTACTGTTCTCTCTCTCTTGACTCTCCTACCCTCTCACTTATAAAGCAGTCTAATATCGATTTTTCCCAGGGCCTCAGTGCTTGCGGGGAAGTGTGTCCCGATGATCATTGTCGTCAGGTATACCAACACTTACCAGCGGCACTGGCCACTATATATATATATATGTTTTTATAACCTAAGTAATTTGGAAAACTTCTTATCACCCAGCTAACAATTTACGTTGCTATAACGTTGCTACAACGTTACACTTTGGTTGTAACAACGTTGTAAAGTTACGTTATAACAACGTAAAAATGTGGACTCCCAGATAGGTTGTAGCAACGTTGTGAGCAACGTTGTAATATTCCCTTTTTACAACCTTTTTACAACTTTTCTATATATATATATATATATATATATATATATATATGCCTATAGACTGTAGATTATGAGAGTTAATATTTTGTCCACCTCAAAATATATTCTTATTACGTTAATAGCATATCTATGATGCCACCCGGGTATCGATGAGTGACTTCATTCTGGAAAAACTTTCTGTAAAAGAAATGTGTAAATTAAGAAAATTAAAAAACATCTTTATTCACACAAATAATTTGTTTTCCAGCATATATTTGCACCAGAAACTAACCTTGTGTTTATTGGTTAGATCATGTCAGGTTAATGACCTGCTGCATTCACAACTGGTCTTTCATGAACTTAGAAGGTGTATCGTGAGAAATAAGCACAAGAAAGGTGTGCAACTTAAAAGATTTGTTTTAACTCCCCTTCATATATTTGTATTTTATAAAATTATAACAGGGAAAATATCCCTTGTTATAGAATACTTTACTCATGCATTTTGTCTGACTGTTCAGCAAAAAGATTTATGATGGATAAGATTATTCCAAAAACGTTTTAGAAATATATTACCTTTTAAACAGTGGTGCCACCTGTATGTTGTTTTTATGTTTTTTCACAATGTTGCTGCAACGTTGTGAAAATAACGTTGTCTTATGCAACGATTCTACAACATTATCTTGAACGTTGTAGAAACGTTGCAGTATAACGTTGGAATATAACATTATAGAAACGTTACTACAACGTTTTTCTCTGAATGTTGCAAAAAGGTAATGTTGTACAACGTTGTCCAAACGTTGTGTGTTTGCTGGGCATGTATATTCATCTGGTGGCTCTTACACTAATTCAGTAGGCATGCACAAAGCAAATGTTAACTTCTACCTTTGTGCACACTGACATATACATGACATGAGCTCAGGGCATCTTGTCAGCAGAAGTGAATAGCAACTGTCAGTTCCAGAAAAACGTGAACTGAACTCCTCATGTAACTTAGTACAAACAAGAGGCTTTTGTAAAATATAAGAACATAGCTCGGTCCTCTAAATGCAGGAGGCTTGTTTATTTTATATCAGTAAGCAGGTGTGGATCTAGGGTGAGGGCAGATGCATACCTCCCATTTTGGCCCAAGTATTACATTTTAAATGTAAAGTACCTGGCTGTGGAGGGTCGAGGCAAATATTTTGCTATAGCATGGACCCCCTTCCTTGTTTGGGGGTTAAATTCATTCTCAACTTATCATAAAACATCAGAAATATAGAGATGAGTTTTCTGTACATGTTTTGTATGATCAATTTTAGGATTAATCTTTGAAATAATTGCTTAACTCAAATAAAACACATTATGATTGTAACCAACTTTTTGGTCACAGCAATATTAGATCTCAGTAATTCAATGGATATATACACTGTTAAAAAACACCCGTAACTTTGACAGTTATATACTGTAAACCTCAACAGTACTATACCGTATTTTATTTTACGGTTATCTACCATAATATCATTGCAATTTACAGTATATAACTGTTTTTATTACTGAAATTAACCTCACAGTAATATACCGTATTTGGGAATTGTATACTGTATGGAAAAGAAAAATGGACACTTTGGGATTAGAACCCACATTCTCCACATTCAAGGTAGAAGCCTAACCAACTGAGCTAAATTGGACTGCATGAGGTGTACCCTGTTATAGTCAGCACCAATGAGTAGCATCAGTACTACTATACAGGTGTTCAACATTAGACAGTCATTACTTTCATACCCCTACCTATTCAGTTAAGTAGCAAAGCTGGGCACTGTCTACCTACAGGCCTCCATAGCTCAGTGGTAGAGCTCAGGCTTCATATGTGAGAGGTCCCGGGTTCAAACCTCAGCTTGTCATGTTATCAAATTACTACTATGCAGTAATGGTACTATCAGTAGTAGTGGTTTGCAGCATACCCTCTGTATTTTTGGCCATGATTAGTAAAATACCTTTTTCATACATTTAGGAATTTTGAACTTTGTGATTAAAAATGTTAAGTTTTTAGGTTTTTTATAGTGTTATTAAGATAATCACCTCAATGGTCTGCTATTTTTGGTATGGCCAACCAACCAGAATACCCTAAAACATTTACATGATGTTTAAAACACCTTTTCAGTAGGATTAACATGTAGACACCTTTTTAGTACAAGAACTCAGCTATAGCCTTGTCAGTTTTACCTCCAACAATCAAACAACCCATGCAAGGCTAAACCAAGAGAAAAAGGATGTACTTGGTTATTGGCTAAATTATCCTGTTGTGTGATTACAGGAAAAATAAAACTTTCAACGCTGCTAAAATTACATCCAATGTAAACTGTATGGCATTTTACCATAGTCTGTATTACAGTATATTATTGTTGAACTTAAACGGTTTTGATCCATAAGAATGAAAGTCCACTGTATGTATAACAGTATATTTCCGTTGAACTTAAATGGTTTCGATCCGTAAGAATGAAAGTCCACTGTACATATTACGGTATATTACTGGTAAACTTAAACGGTGTTAACCTGTAAAAAATACGGTCACACAGAATTACGGTCACCTGTTAAATTTACGGTAAAAGTTCGGCAACATAGTTGCCAGTACTTTATCGGAAATTTGACATGATTTTTTTTAACAGTGTATGTATTGTTATAGATATCTTTACTAGATATCTTTACATATGACTATGTCTTTAATGCCTATGCAATCAACGACTTGTAAAGTCCATGCAAGAAAAGCACAATTACAGAGTATACTGTCCAACCAATCTTCAGGGGTTTCAGCTTGACAGTTGAAGACGTTGATTCACACATTTCATTCTCTCCCATCCCAAGACATCCAACGGCTACAGGAAGAAATGAATAACTTTTAGAGAGGGATTATCGATGCCTTGAATCATCTGAGGATATTCAAATTAGTTGTTCTCGTATTGAATACTAATGCATTTTATGTATTTAAGGATAAAGAGATGTTAGCGTTGGACTTTTCAGTACAATTGCCATACTTTTGTTAAAAATGGGTATTGATTAAACAGACAGATTTTTCTCTTTCTAAATGGAATACAGAGCATTTTAACCAAGGGTACATTATAAAAGAAATAATGTATCAAAAAGTGGATTTTCACCTATATTTTTTTCATATTGATATCTTTGTAAATACTTTCTTTGGAGTTCTGAAACTGTGCTTTGCCTTATTGTATAAGGAACTGCACTGTGCTTTTTGTTTTAAGTCTTAGTCTTTATTACATTAAAAAAAGGGGGGGAAAATTGAATAATTTAAAAAAAAGTACTTTTCAGAAAATTAACCAGAACCTATATGCAAAATCTGAGACAGGGTTCCCTACATTAGAATGTTTTAAAGCAGCAGAGATATCCAGCTCTAAGAAATAAAAGTTAAAAACAGATTTAGTTTTCATGATTAATTAACTAAGTCACTTTTGAATCATTTCTTTTCTTGTGAGCTTTAAAAAGAAAATTTGGTTTCAATCAATTAAACCCCCTGTGTAAACCCATTTTACAATGACAAAGCATAGGCTTAAATTGATTAAATACAAAAGAATTAAAACAGAGCTTTAAAAAGGATAGTCAACATTATCTACGCATTCACACAAACTAACAATTTCTTCCTTCATTGTTTATGTTTTGGATGATACAAACCTTCATAATATATCATGAACTTTGCCCTCTGCTCAGAGACATCCATACTGACTAAACTTATCTCCACAACATTGGTCCTTGACAGATAGATATGTGACTCCCGTGTATTACTGTGGCAGATAGTCAGTTGTGATGACCCTTTTTCCTTTATGATTGCATTCACCAAACATGCCACTGAGGATGGGGCCACGGAGCCAAAGTCAAATAGTGTGAGATTAACCTAGAAAGAGAAAAGTTATTTTGGACATATTCACAGGGAAACTTTGCATAAATAGATAGATCATTGAATTTATGTCTTTGATTAATCAAATCTACATAACCAACCATTCCTTGTATTATTGCAGCCCCTATCATCAAGATATTGTAACATGGTCCTCTTGCCTTCCCATCATCTATTCATAGGGAGTTATCATGACAAAAAGACAGAAATCTTAAAACATCAGACAATGAACTGTACAGACTAAACTTATATGTTTGATCTCAAGTAGCTTCTTACTCGCTGTCCAGGTGGGACCTCTATCCTCCAGGGGCAATGGACAGTCCCACATCCTGTCTGACTCTCCTCACTGACCACACTAGCCAGGTACCCCTTGTCCTGGGTGACAACAGCATGGGTCATACTCTGACACATGTGGCATGAGGCACTCTCCACTGAAAAGAATTCTCTTTGGATTATTGTAAAGGGTATCTGTGAATGTTCCAAAAATCATAAGATACCAAACTTACCAAGCTATTCTGTCGAAAATTATGTCATTTTAGATGTTTAGTTAATAAGTATAGACAAAACAATATCAAAACATTTAAACATATGACTCACGAAAAGAATTTTGAAATGAATGAATTAAACGATCTAACTTGTTAACCATAAATTGCAAAACCCATAATTAGCTTGTCATGGTGAAATAACTTGAGTGCTCACAGTCTATTATGCTTTAGTCTCAAGGCAAAAAAATAAATACAATTGAAGTTTGTGTCGAGTGAAAATCTATTGAGATTGATTTGTTCTTAGCCCAGTTTGCTATTGAAGATACAAAAGAAGAGCAAATATGCTGCACAACACCTTTGATGCAGGTATAGCTGGCCTCTAGGTAGCTCTCGAGATCAGCAGGACAAGGGAGTAAGTCGTTCAGTGGTCCAGGAATCAATAGGTTACATGTCCTACGTCCTGAACATTTGCTGTCCAAGTGATGTCTTACATTAGCACTACAACCAATGTAACCCAAATCTTTCTTTGTACATCTGCCCAAACGTTTACGGCCATAAAAGGCAGACTCGATGAAAACAACCTCATCTGACTGACATTCAGGATTAAAAGTCTCCCCTTCACAATACTCTGAAAAGAAAAATCTTCATTTCATTTTCACATCTTAAGTTACACAACATGAGATAAGCTAGGCTTATGTAAACATTATTGTTTGGTTAGTACAGTATTTTTTTATTCAAAGGGTAAGATTAGAGATAGTGTACTGATTTTAAAGTATCAAGTATCAAGAAATGTATTTATTTGGGTATTTTAGGCAAGTTTTAATTTCATAATTTCACAATTTAAAGACAAGCCTTATTTATACTTTTTCAATAATCACCATGGTAAAATCTGTTTTGAAGCTACCTTGATTTTTTTTTTCAATGAATTCTTACATTCTTAGCTGTTCAATTTTCTTCTTGTCAAATGTGATTCAAACTTTATTGAAATATCTTGCTCTGAAAATAATTTCTCATGAAAGATCTGATTTGATAACAATTCAAAATTAATTCTTCACAAACATTTCCGAGCATTTCTTCTATCTTTGAAATGTAATACATGCATTTCCATTGTGGTATAACTCAAGTGTTCCTCCTTGCATACTCCATTTCATAATGGGTTAATTGTATGCATAAAAGACACTATCTATCAAATAACAACCTAATTCAAAATTTTGAAATAATGGCCCTGGATGTGAATTGGCCCTTAGGAAATTATAATCTGGAAATCATTCTTTTAACTAAAATTTTATTTGACTATTTATACTTGAGATTTCCACACTAGGGTGCCCTCCATTAATTGCAAACAGAACATTTCTTTCCTCAATTCTGGATATGCCTAAGCCTGAAGTATGCATTAGATTTATACTTGATATATTACCTGCCTTACTTGGTGTAACATGTTTAAGGATGTCATCAATCCAAGCTACATTACTCAGCAACTTTAGCAAAATAAATGAAAGGAAAAGTGAGAAGTTGAAATTGAGTTGTATCACTTACCTCTCGGTTGGCCATTGATTAAGTCCATGGTGAAACAGAGCAGCAATATGCCTAGAGCTGACCAGGTATTGGTATCTTTCTTCTTCTGACTGTGCATAGTTACTTCAGAGAGTAGGAAATGCATCAAATGATGATGATATTTAGAGCAATAGCAGTACTATTGTACATTAAAGGGCCACTACAGTCAATTTTCTGAATGGCCTATTTATAGGGGAAATTATGTGTTCCCTCTAATAATGATATAGGGGTATTAGGAATGATCATTGGTACAATTTGGAATGGCTAATGTGACAGTTGTGTAAAATAGGACTGACAATGTCATTAATTTAGTATCATATTCTCTATTGTAGGCCTACTCACACGGGGAAATAAGTCATACTGGGACCTGTACCAAACTTTCTATACAGTGAATACACAAAGGATTTTCATAATGATAACAAATAAGGTATTGAATGGCAAATGTGTATCTGTGTAAATGGCTCAGAGAGATCAGGGTATGAAGTGTCAGTTGCTTTTCACTGTTTCACTGTAACACTGTTTGCCTTTTTCCCTCTTCTTTCCCCCCTTTCCCATTAATTCTATCATAATCAAAATGCCCTGTAATAACCATTTTACCCTGCATTTTACTTGATTTTGCAACCCTGTCCTTACAAATATCAACATATTTACTTTTGATAATTCCATAAAATGAAAAAAGGGAATGAATAGCAACAATTCAGCTTGTGATCTCATTTACATATATCCTATCAGTTCAGTGGCAAAAGACAACTAATGTTATGCAACTCCATGTTTCCCCTCATCAACCCAACCAAATAGGTTAAAATCCACCCCTTTTTTACTTGTCACTGTTACACTGTGTTGCTATTTTGGAAGAGGAGGGAAATAAGGAGTTAAGAAGTATTTGGAATGGTTTAAATGTTAATCATGAAAAGGATAATGCATTATATATAACATTTAAAAGGATAAATGAATGAAAGTAGTGATGCAAAAAAGGCAAACAGTGTTACAGTGTTACAGTTAAAAGAATTGAGGCTTCATACCCTGATCCAAATATACCCTAATTTTATTATTTGTCATACTCTCCATTGTTGACTCTCCATTGTTGAAGAGTGTGTCCCAATCCTGATAAATAATAGATTATTGAGAATTCATCATTTAAAGGGACTAAAAAGCAATGTAGAATATTATAATTTTGAAAATTGTGTTTACTACCAGAGATTTCTACTATTTTTGTAACAAGGGAAAATTTTCGTAGCAAAAGAAACATTTCCCTGTTAAGCAAAAGTTTGTTATGCTATCGTTGTTTGATCCTCACAACGAAATTCTTTTGTGCAACGGGCCAAGAGAGAATTTTTTCGATGAAGTACAGAAAACATTCTGTTGAGAGCAAAATTAGATCAATACAAAAGGAAAGAAAATAATTTTCTTCAACCATGTAAAGCCACTTAAATTCTATGTGTGCTTTGCATAATGCATTCCATCCAACATCAGTTCATCAAATAATGCCCCCATATCATACATGACCTGAATGCCAGTTTTTTCTCATTATGGTTGATGGGATTATTAGTAGCTCATTTGCCTGATGTATGATATGAACTATGTGTACTTCAGATAAAAGAAATAAATGATGACAAAGGATAATTGGGAATAATGGTGGATTTCCAGGCAAGCCGCTACATAACTGCCATATTCTGTGACTGTGTTGAAAACGAAGAGCTCCTACATCCTCCAAACGGCTGTGACTATACTAGCACTGTTTTGTTCATTCTGTAACTTGCTAAATATTCATGTAACATTTTTACATGGGGTTGAGACTTACCAAAACAGAGCATTATAATAACATTACATTTTAGTAAAGGAGCCAATGTGCCCTTCCAAAAAGCAGATCGTTAAAGAGATTACTCGATCTGATTTTTGAAGGAGCCAATGTACCTCCTAAAAGCAGATTGAGTAAAGAGTTTACTCAATCTGTCCCTGTATTACTACTGATTCAATTTCTGTTCTATTGGGAAAAGCTTTAAAAGAAGCATGGAGGTGATGGCAGTGTATCATCTATAGACTGTAGACACACTTTGGCAGACATTTTAATTATCTGATATGATATCATAAGTACCAAATTTGGTATGAGGCAAATATGGAAGAGGAGTCATCTTGAAAAATTGAAATGAAATATTGACAAATCTTGTATGTTTGTAGCATCTAACATTTAAAGATAGACCCCACTGATGGGAGTCTGAATGCCGTGGCTGCCTTTGATTATAATCATTGTATTTGTTACTTAAAGTATTATTAAATTGAAAACACCATTAGGTACCCTGAAGTACTTTTAAGTTTTAACTTGAAAGTATGCAAAATAAACTAAATAAAAAATACAAAAATTTAAAGTAAAGTTCCACACAAAAAAAATCTGAAATTCAGAATTGCTCTAAAGGTTTATATCACATGCATGAGGGTGTATCCTATGATATCAAGTCAAAAAATTAGGGGGTCACTGTGCTTATTTGGCCAGTGGAGCCGAATATCCTACAAAAAAATTTACTTTAAAAGTATTCTGACTATCGTATCTTATTCAGGACACCCCCCCCCAATAATTTGGATGCATACTGTACCTTTTTACAGCCTATATTAAAAACCAGATATGAGAAAAAGTAAATTTTCTTGCAAAAGTCCTTTTTCAGCACTTGCAAAATTGCCTCCTAATCGGTCATATTTCATCATTCATATCACTTAAAATATACGTTTTGGCTAATTTTCTGTTTCATTTTTAAATCAAACATATATTAATGAGTATTTCTGCAAAATTAGAAAAATATCAAAGAACTTTCAATTTTTGGTTATCTGGAAAATGGCCCGATTGTCCTTAACTATTATAATATGCATAGAACGACAGCTATGTAAATGTGGTAAAAGGGAAAATCATGATATTCACAATTTTTTTCTTGAACTTGAATGTCTCACTTAATTTTTAACCTAAAGCTCTGAATTCTTTAGTATATCTTCCTGAGAAATATGAAGAGGAAACCTTCTCTCAGAATGTTGATATAGGCCATACATCCATTTATTTGAAATGTAGAAAATGCAGTTATAAAAAAATCTCAAAACGTTTCCAGTGTTTTGCCATTTTTGACCATAAAATATAATCTAGGGCCTTAATCACAAATCTGAGAAAAGGTTCTCTGCATGTGAATGTCAGGAAAATTTGTGTAAAGTATTATACATGCCAGCCTAATATTAACCAAGATATCGCTGTTCAAATGATAAAAGTACAAAAGAAATTCATTTGATAAATTATTGAATCCCAAATAAGTAATAACTTTCAATATATATATATATATATATATATATCAATAGGTACAGACAAATTTGAGCTCTAACATGATATATAGCACGTCATGATCAAAGCATTAGTAAGAGTAAGAAATGCATTAATGCTTTCCTGAATCTTCTACCATCACTGGGGTGTATCCTTAAGCTATATATCCAAATGTATTGGCCATCTCGAATTAGATCTCTTGTGTGGATTCAAAATTCAGAAGCTAATATTATGAGGTCATTTCACTGAAAGTCTGCCATCTTTTATTTTTGGCCCCCATTGGGGTGGGGTTGATATTTCAAGGTGGCTCCCCTTTCAAAGTCTATATCCTTTATTTCTAATCATTATGGAATCCAACTGTCATTGTCAAAGTACCATGGTATAAAATGTAGCCATTTTGAAATTTGTGGCATTGTATTTGATGTATATTGAGCCCTCTCAATTATGGACAGCTGATATTGGAACCATCATTCCTACTTGTCTAGACACCTTAGCAGCTGAAAATCATGTTATTATCACTGATTTAGGATAGGACAGACACTATATTGTAATAACCTTGAGCTAATTTTCCCTGTACTGCTAGACCCCACAAATATGAACATACATAGTATACTCTTTTCCTTTTTGCACTTTTTATATTTTCACATTGAAATATTTTGACCCACTTGAATATTTCTTCCTGTTTTTATTATTGTTAAAGTAAAAAGATCTACTTATTTAATTGTTTATGTATTCAAAAAATCTTGTATACATGCTACATCTTGCACTGGTTTCACAACATGTTTTTATTTTTTGAAGCAAATAAATGAGTAGTAATCAATATCAAAAACACCACAACAGAGAATGTAATTTGGCTTTTAAACTGATAAAAGGGGTGTAGTAAGAGGGGTCATTTGCTTGGAACATAGTGGTCCATAGTCAATGCATTTACATAATTATACTGGGTTCTTTTCATTTGAACAAAAGGTAGGAACATTTAAGTATATTGATAATTTTCCCATCAAAAAGGAAGGCTTAAACAGCTTGATATTTATTGCATCACAGTTAATTTTTTTCAGCTAGCACCTCCCTTAATTTTATTTGAAATCTATCAGCAGGCATAACTTAAGAAATTTTAGTCATCATATATCCCTAGATAAATAGACACTTCCAATTCCTTGTTAGGAAGAAACAGAGAAAGCAAGAGCCATAATCTAATTATTAGAGAAAGACCAGATAGTAAGAATAGACATACCTCCCAGCAGCCAAATAGGCTTGCAAGATAATGCATGGTACATGATTAAATTCAAAATTCATAACTCTATCTTCTCATATAATTCATCTTATAATATATCAATATATGTCTACATGTGTATGATGGGAATACATAAACACATTCTTAACTTTTTTTTAAACATGGATATCTCATGTACTATTGTATTTACAGACATGAACCTTTTAAGCTACATAGATAGCATCTATTGGGAGGGATCAGTGTATTTATGTCCTTGTTTTTGTTTGGTTAAATCTAGAAAATAATGTTGTTAAAATAAAGACAAGGACAAAGATAAAGAATCTGAGACACTATTCCCTCCACACTAATATTATTGGCAAGCTCCCAAAATTTCCCTGTCCCTTGCATGCATGAACTTTTTTACTGATCCAGGGGATTGGGGAGTCATAATCATTTGCTTTTAGAAATATCCTGTTTACTGCTATGATCATTCGATTTAGTTTCTTTTAGTTTCTTTTTGGGTTGTCCTCATCATTGTAGACGCTCAGATCAATACCAACCGTTGGTGCTATATTAATTCTGAGGCCTGGGTAGGATGTTTTGAGCCTGTTTACACACTTCCCTATCCTTTTCCTAACATGCTTCTGGATCCGCTTCACCCTTATTACTCGCAGAATAGCTCTTCTTGTGTCATCTATCTCAGTGATATCGCATATGCCCCCTGCAATTATTAATGTTCTGAAATGTTCGTGTTTCAAGGTGTTGGTGTGCCTTATGACACAGTCGGCGGGTATCTGCACCACTCATCACTTGTACTTTGAAAATGCCTGGCACTCTAATATCCAATTCCTGCATTCCATGCCCTCAAGAATCCATCATGAGTACAAACATGGTTGTGGCCAAATATATACAATAGTCTATATACAGCGAGATGTACACTTAGCTGTATGATACATCAATCAATTAGCAATGTGGCAGTCTCTGGGACTTCCAACCTTATGGAAATACATATTCATGGCTGTAGAGTGTTTATTTACCTTAGATATCAAAAAAATATTAAAGATAAATTCATGCTAATTCATGCTAAATTTATGCTATAAAGGGAATTTGTCTTAACTTCATTAAGGGTGTTGTCATGGTAACTTGAATGTTGACAGATGGCTGAACCTGCCCATAATTCTACTATGCAAATGAGGGTTCCAAAAATTGAAATTTTGAATTAAGGGACTGCTTGGCTATGATCTGCAAAAGACGGATTGTGAATGTCTTAAATAGAATGGAAATGGCAGTACATTTTATGAATTTGTATTTGGAACTTCTTTTTTTTTTGCTCAGATTATCTACATTATATCTTTATAGATACCAAAGACTGGTCCATTCTACAATATGTAGCACATCAAACCTTCGTGTCTTCAAATTAACATAACTTTTTTTCCTAATTAGAATATTTACATAATTCTTTCAAAATTGGATTCCCAAAAGACACCTTCCTTTTCCAATATTCCAGGCCATAGTACTGCTTTTCACAGAGGATCTCATTTACAGAGCTGTTTGCCATTTCACTGAAAAGACTGCTGATAACCATTCTCTATCCTTACAGGAATTATGAACTGTCTGGCAGGTATCTAAATGGCCTAGCATGACAAAGCCTCAACATACTTTGTAAGGTTAGACCTTTGTTATTTGAACTTAAAAAAACATGACAAAATCATTCATCACCAACTTATTTTTTCAAGATATATCGTGGGCAAAAATGAGGTTTCATAAAAGGCTTCAATCAGAAAACAATAATTTTTCATCCTCTGAAATATTAAATAGTGCATACAATTCAATCATAGTTGAATATTATCTTTGGAGCTATACCAATATATTTCAGCAAAAAAAACGAGTTGGGTCACTGTTGAAATAAAAGAGTCATCCCATAGAAAAAGAAAAAAATTGGCAAAAGTATTCCTGTGTAAACAATTTGAAATCAAATTAAGATAAACTGACCATAAACCACTTTCAACAGATTCTGAAAAGGTGACATATAATTTCTTCATGGTTTTAGAAGTTAGGTATTTGCCAATCAAGGAACTAGAAGTAGGGTGGTGCATCACAATGTGGTCAACACCAACGTGCAATGTTGTCACTCTGTTGTAGCAAAGTGAAATTGTTAGCTGGGTGTTCTCCTTTTTGAACCAGTCCTGTATGTGGAGTATACAAAATACAGGAGTTACCTTCGCAGCAAATATTTGTTATCTATTAGATGCTAAAATGATCAGAAACTGGATACACAAAGGATACTTATATATTATCTAACAGTTACATTAGGTCTGATAATGGAACTGCATAGACTATATACTCAAGGCTTTGGTGACTACATTATAATAATGGTCTATGTATTGATTACCAGACCTGCTGTTTTGTGGTTCTTTACCTAATGGGCTCACTATGACGTTGGCCACAGTTGTCAAGTGGGGCTAGTTGATTCAATGTTAGGATCTAAGGTTATATAATAGCAAGAGCAATGCTTAGCAATTCTGCCTGTTATTGGCACCGGGGAGAAACAGACAGGGTGCAGAAGCCCAGCTCAGCCCAGGATTGAAATTGTGATTCCTGCTTGTGAAACGAATGCTCAAGCCTCTTTACCGATACTGGATTAGAGCAACATGGGTGATGCCAATGTGATAGACATGGGACAGCAGGTGAAGGTTGATAGAGCTGCTGACAGTGTCATTTGGAAAACAATCCAGAAGTTTTCTTCTTTTCTTATGTTTGCTGGACTCTATGCCACAGATGAGAGAAGGGGGAAATGTCTGGACATTGCTGCAAAGATCTACTGTGGACTGGTGACCTGTATCAGTGTCTTAACTTTCCTTTCATACCTTCCCTTTCTCTATCTAAGTTACTCTTGTACTACATATTTTGTCTATACTTCGGTTAATACTTTATTCTCATTTTTCCTGATGGCTACATATGTGTCATGGATATATGTAAGTCAGCATATCATGGAGCTTTGCCTGTTATTAGAAAATTCGTTTCTGATAATGAAAGCAGACTTCCCAAAAAATCTAAACAGGAAGGTCCTGATCTTGATGGCAATCATAGTAATTTTCTCTGTGGGTAGTCTGTCAACTACAATTGAACCATTTCTCATAACATCTTACAAGATGTCTATACCAGGTCTGTTGTCTAAAGATGATTTATATTATATTCAGCTTATTCAAATTCCAATACTTTATTTCATACACAGATACTTAGTGAATTTTGTTGATTTGCTCGTTTATGTGATCACGATTAATGTTTTAGTATTCTTTACTTTCTGGTGCTACCTATTCTATTGTTGTTTTAATTCATATGAGCAAAAAATAAGGATTGTTTTACGAGGAAATAATTTACCTCAGGGTCTCATAGACAGGATGAGGTTAAACTTTGAACAGTGTCTGAAATTTGCAACTTATACTGACAAATACTTCAGGACTTTCCTGGGAATCTCCATGTTCTGTTACCTCTCTATAATATGTTTGGGTATTTTTCTGTCTTCAAGTAAAGACAGCGCAATTCAGGCAACTTCCTTCTATTACCTGTCTGCCATATTCCCGCTGGTCCTGGTTACTATTCCTCCACTGATATCAAACAGCAAGGTACGTGAGAGGTGTTATTTATTTAAATTATGAAAAAAAATGGGATTTCTTATATGATTTACAATTTTGTCAGCTAATTAAAATATTGTACCATGCTTTGACATCTCTTGGGCTATGAAACCATATTTGAAGTCTGTCTGGGAGGACTCCCCAATATATCTGTGCAGAAAACAATATTTCTTTTTTTAATGATATGCATTTCTAAGGTCTTGCTGAGTAAAGGTTGTTGATGTTCATTTGTGATTTGGATATTTAGGTTCCCCTACTCTATATACTCCTACAATTTAATTGCTGATTAAGCTGATTATTCCTAGATAAATTTATAAAACTGAATATTACATTTACTTTTCAAATCAAATCTTAACCTAATGGGCAGGATTGGGTGTGGCTAGTAACAAATGCAGTTAGAACATGATACTTATTTACCTAACAAGTCAACCCTAATTCTCCCTCTAAAGCCACATCCCTACTTGGACAATGAAGAGGTTAGTTGCCCTGTGCTTTTCTAAGGTATTAGTCACCATTGATTGAAAGGGTTACCAAGGGTGTTTGTTACAAATGTGGGGATGTGGCTTTATATTAATGACTCCGTTTTTTCTTTGTCAGCCTGTTGACATGAGATCTCAATGAGAGATAGTTTAATTTGTCGCTTAATCTTTCTATTCTCTCAGATTTATTCATGCTGTGACATTATTTATCAACTAGACTTAACTCTTCTGGATGACAGAAGCCTTCAAGTGGTGAGATTATTTTATAGATATCTGTGTCCTAAGTGTATCATTCAGCTGTCTTAAATATAACTTCACACTTCATACTTTCAAATGAGAAATAATTGTATAAGTCATATGAATAATAGCATGTATTAGATCAAGTTATGGCTGGTGAAGACATCTTGGAGAAATCCAATTCCCTGCCAGGGTAAATTAGGCTGTTTTAAAAGAGATAAGATCTACTTTTCTGGGCCTTTGTGTACCAGCAATAGGTTATCAGTTTACTACACTGGGAATCTTCAGTACCTGTTTCCCATTGAGGTACACCAATAGTCTATGGCTGATACCCAGTGGCCCAGAAAAGTCATTACTCTCCTCATTGCCTCCTAAGTATTTTATCATTTGTTTCAGTCTAGCTATTCACTTATTGACTATTGTCTAAAATTGTACAGGTACAGGTGTTCGTAAGCCGGCTGAATAGTAGGCCAATAGGGTTCACACTAGCGGGGTTCATCTACATAGATGCATCTTGTCTACTCACAGTAAGTGAATGGAAAACTTGAACATGATTTAAGGATTGATATTTCCCACTTAAATTCTTTGAGTATGGCATATCCATCAAACGCTATTGATACTAGAAATATCTTTAAAACATTCCAAGTGTAGACAGGATAATGGGTCTGTGAGTTAGTTTTCTCTCTTCTTTTATTTTGTACATTTTTAAAGACAATTTATAGCATCATTTGGTGAGTAATTGGGCATCCAAAGCTTTCAGTAAAAGAGAATCCCCCACTCTCAACAAATTGCATAGGCAAGACATTGAGCTTTAGCATAAACTATATATAAAAAACAAATACAGGTTACTGTTCTTTACTTTCCGAAATTCAATAAGTTACCTGGATTTCTCTAGTTATTTTTGAAAGATAACTCCCATTATTTCCAATCTTCCATTTAAAACTTTTTCAGAACATAAAAAGAAGTGGAATGATAGTCACAAAAGTTCTTACTTTTCTTCAGGGGCAGATCCAAAGCAAGTGTTCTAATGGAGGGCAAACCCTGACCCCTCTTATAAAAATGGAAAAGATTTACACAGATCTTCCTATTCTAATTATAAGATGCCAACATATGGGGGGGGGGATCTGTCAATGTTCTATGTTTTAATGACTAGAGTTCTTAGTAAATATGTTGATATCATAAGCTTAGAATAAAACAATATGGTTCCAAGAAGAGATACACCATGAAGGTGGTTATCAGGGGTGTTGTGTTGTAAAGGTAGATTGTCTTATCTAGATTCATGGGAAACAATTTCAATTCTCTCTCAAACAGATATATGGTTCATAATATTATTAGTACTCACAGGTTATTTCTTGCATATTTTTGTGTTCAAAAACATAGGGAAATCCAAATTTCGCTCTGTTGTGAATAAATTTTCAATGTGACCTGAAAAACAGGAAGTATTTACAGACACAAAGTTAAACAAAACACTTACAAAGAACTATGAAAAATGTCACAGTGAATAAAATATTAAACTTGTATTTTTTTGGTGAACTGGGAATGTGGCTTCACACTCACCAATGTTTACGTTGAATTTCAGATAGCAGGAACTTTGGTGACCTACACTATTGTCATGTTCCAGTTCCAGCCAAGTTTGCAGTGTGGCAATCTTGCTAATGCATGGGCACCTTCTTGGACTGAGAACACCACATCACCCCTCTTGAACATCACCTCTTTTACGGTGTGAAACACCATACCCACTAGGCAGTTTTACTGGGGATGGTCGACTGCACAAGAGACAAATCACCTGGCACAATCACCCCATGATCAAATTTACTGGGCGATTCCCCATGGGTGCGTTCTGGGTGTCAAGCAACATGGACAGGATCGCCAGTAAAATCATTGGCAAAATTGCCAGACATATATCAAACTTGCTGGATAAACCAGTCAACAGATGGCTTTACCAGTGATTCCTTCATTGCCAGTGGACAATGGAAGGGTAAACTTTTATGATCTGCCCCATGAATTATGTTGTTAGCTGATTTAAAGTAATGTCATGTTACCAGGACAATATGCAGGGGACTTGTATGTAATAAATGCAATGTAATCTTACCATGATTTACTGTTAAGCTATTTAATCCAAGAAGAGATCATTCTAGAAAATACTTATTTTGTAATGATTTTTCTCTAGATATTCCCAAGGACTAAATTTGCAATTATCTCCTCTCCATTTCTCTCACCCAAATCTACGTGCAATCTAGCCATAAAATATACTTCTGAAGTATTATTTTCTGCCTGCATGTTATTACTCACACATTGTAACTTTTTGGTGTCACTTTAGTTAGGGTGCAACATGTCAGCCATATGTGCCTATTTATACCCCTCTAGTGGTTAGCAGGGTGGTCTAGTGATTAGCATCCTGGCATTGCATGCAGCTGGCCTGGTTTTGATCCCCGGTGCTGCCCATTAGACCACTTCACCTTGCTGTTGTTTCCATCCTCATAGATTCAAACATAGTACTTTGCACAAGGCAGAAAATGTGAGTTGGTCCTGATATACCTGCAAAATTGTTGAGCAGACAATAAACTCTAACAATAACCATCATCATCATCTTCCACCCCCCTGTTTTTCACAAATATTCAAGTATATATTAGATAAGCAGTCAGATGTTGTATTCTGTTTTTGAATAGCTAAAGTTATACATATAATATGATAGTACATTAGTAGAAACATCTCATCATATATCCCTGAATTTGAAGAGGCAAATGAAGGATATATAATAAAAATTCCTGTCGAAGAATCTGATAATGCATGTTATAGATATGTGGGAAAAAAATACAAAAATACCATATTTCTGATTTTCCCCCATTTTTTACTTCAGATGGTTGCCATGGCAACCGGAGCAATTTCCCAGACTGCCACCAACCATTTTCTAGTACCTGCAGGTCCCCCCAAACATAATTAGATATGTGTCATAATTTCATCACAAAAAAGTGGGTTTAAGAAAGTTTGATTGCAATGAAAAACAAACAAATATGAATTTGATTTGAGGCTTTTAAGCAAATCCATGGGTCTAATTATCATAAACAGTTATGCATGAAGAACAATTACAGCGTCAGAAACTGGGATGTTCATCCCGCTGAATAAATCCAAGCCTATATATACATGAGTTTTGGTTCTGACCTTCTTATCTGCAGTTATACGTACAAGATTTAGGTTAATACTTGGTTCGGGTAAAGAGCGCGACTTATGTGACTATAGACCCATGAGTTAAGAAAGGGTGACTTTTTCATTCTTTTACAACCATTTATTCAACATGTAAATGACATTATAAAACCACCAAATTAATTAATTGGATGCCTGGGGATGTACAGGACAGCACGGTGCTTTTTTTAAGTGCTCATAGAACATTATAGGCCAATATTTTATTTTTGGATGCTCAAAAGGCCTTGCATATCATGAATTAGTCAATTTACCAATCAAATCCTAAATCAAATCTCCCTAGGGAATCTCTGAAAATCATCAATTTTAGTGCCTCTGACTAGATTCAGCTGTAAAATTATGACTATGCGTAATATAGTAACATTATACACCATTGTAATCTTAATGTAAGGGCAGATGTGTCTAATATATCAATTGTGACATATGACAGTTATTGCATTTTCAAATCGGACCGTCGCAAAACCAATTAATTGTAAAAGGTTCTTCCATTTTTAAGATTTTGGTTCTAAAAACATGTTTTCATTTTATGATATGTTACGCAAAACCGGTCTATTTTGATTGTACAAAGTATACTGAATCGTATAATATATCAAGTAGTACTGTATGTCATTTATCTACAAAGTTATGGTTTTTTGATATAAAAAAACAGCCTTTTTCCATGGCCTTTTTCCATAGCTTTTAAAGTGACCCTTTCCAGGTGTATGTGTCTATATCTGTTCTGGCAAGTAACATTATGTGTGTGCATTAAGGTTTATAAAAAAAATATGATTCTTCATGGTAATGTGAATCATACACCCTCAGTCTGGCAAGGGTGAATCCAGGGGGGAGGGGGGTCCAGAAGGTCCTGACCCTTTCCCCACCACTTTTGGTGGACCCCTAAACTATAAAAATAGTGGGAAGGCGTGACATTTCTTAACTCAGTCCATAATGTTGACCCCCTCCCCCCCTTTTGAAAATCCTATATCCACCCCTGCCAGCTGTACCCTACATTTGGTTCATGGCTGGCCGGTCACCAAGGCCACTATCTCATTCTGGGAGAGAGGTAGGGTATGCCATGACATTTCACTCCGACATACCCTAGATCTCTATGCATACAAACAGGACAGCACAGGGGTCTCCTGTTTTACCTTTCTGGGCTGCCACCTGACTGTGAGTATGAATCATTTCAGTTTGACCATTATAGCTTTAAAATAAGTGAGGTATTTTTGGCTGAAATCTAATTTTAAAAGTTGTACCTCTGACACCAGTCCCCAGTCATAGTTCCTCATACCTGCCACTAGGGAAACAATCTAATAGGCCCAAAGAGGAGCAGTTGGGTCTGTATAATATAGATCTAGTGTCTGCGTCACTTGATGACAAGGGGAGAAGACAGGTCTTAGAGTAGGTGTCCTATAATCTGAGCCAACACTAATACAAATACTAATATTCTAATATTATTCTCAAAATCATCATGATTTTTTTTATATTGCAAGCATCCATGGTGGTCACAGCTTTTCTAAACAGTGGGAGCTTTGGGAAGTCAGGAGCTTGTGTCCCCCCTATTTTTGGCAAAACATTGAACTTCTTCAAATATGTAAAATTCTCAAACCAGGGATGATGACCAAAGAAATTTCACGCATTAACTTTATCATTCAAAGTGCACAAGAAAACAGTCACACATCTAAAAAATGATGCGTAAAAGTGTAAAAAAAGATGTGTGATGGATTCATGAATGAAAATGCTCATATAAAAACTTGTATAAAGTATAAATATTTATATACATTGCTTCATTATATCTTTTAGGAACAAATTGCAATTTAATTAGAGTGTTTTAACCAAGAAAGAAAGTCAAACGTCTAAAAGTTTGTGTTTTTTCACAAATTTTCACTTGCCAGAATAAGATTCGTGGGTTTTTTTTGGTTGTCATACCAGGATAGTACTCTGTATCACCAGTGATCACCCTTGAATGCATATGTACTACCACAAACAGAAAAAAATGATTAGGAGGAAAATAGTGGGACACTGACTGTATGCCTCCTCTTAATCATCCTGAATTCAGGGGCCGATCCAGCGAGGAAGGATTCCAGGGGGTCCCGAAATCCTCCGCCCACTTTTATGGAGACTCAAACATGAGAAAGAGGAAAAATCATGTGTGCATGTGAATGTGCAACATTCTAGTATGTAGTTAGCCTATATTATATTGATGAATCCTGTATGAAATCCTGTATCCACCACTAGAGTTTCAGTTTTTTTATTGCATGCCTGGCAGAGCAGACCTAGATATACAAGTTCAAGTAGTGGCCCATTTCCTCAACCTGGCAGGTCAATGCAAACACTTTCACTTTCATCATGTGTGAGCTAGATTTAACTATCACACAACCAGAAAAAGGGAAATTGAGGGAATTAGACCATGAGGTCTTTTTTTTTAAATTGGCCATTAATTACTATTTAAACATAACAGGTGAGAAAAAAAACAGGGAGAGGAAGGTAACTGCTGGCCAGGTACAGGTAAAGTACACAATGCAGGTGTGGTGTTGCTAAGTAGCCTGGCTAGGAAATAACACCAGGGGCAGCACCTTCCTCCCTCTTAATCATACATAAGTTTATATCACTAGAAACAATACTTATTTATAGTTTGACATATATGTGTTTTATTGACTGTCTTCAGATTAATCTGTTATTCCAGGCAGTACAAGTGAAATTGTTATATCTAGTTCCTGCTTTCCTTTGTGTACATAATCATATGTGATCACGATAACATTACTTCAATGTCACAACAATTTCCCGTTTACGTTTGGTCTCAGTCTTACCTATTCAGATAGTTAAAATCATATTCAATTTTGGGAGGTAGTGACATTACCTAATGAGAACATCATAATTATGTTCTTTTTTGGTTAGCTCGGGACGTCACCATCAAACAACATAAATGTTATGCATCACATCATTAAGTTACAGACTTATGTAAAATATGCTCACTGAATGATTTCGCCACATTTCAAGTAGATTCAAACTTATTGCAGTCTAGGGGAGTTGGGGGGAAACAGACACTCCATTTTCCCCTTGAAGAGGCATATGTTAAATTCTAACAGACCTGGGCCTGTAAAAATAAACAGGGTATGACCATAGTCTTTGGACATCATGTTCAACAACTTGCAGTAAAGACTATGTGACATTTAATAGTCTTAAAGATTTGAGACTGAATACTTGCAAAGTAACCATGCAGTCTAAAGAAAAACTAACTGATTATGACATTATAGAGACTTGATATTTCCCCTGGCCAGGTGCACCAACAATAACCAAAAGAAAAAGAATTGGATAATGGACTGAACAGAAAAAACACTTCCCATTCTGAGCAATATTTTACTCTCATTTGCTCTGTTGTTTCTAGTGATTTCTCAGTTTAATTAACAAGCTTAAGACCATGACACTTTAAAAAACCCTAAAACTCTAGTTTTACCCTGATATCCTGAATTGATTTAAAAATTATTGACCTCTAAAAGCAGCCCAACAATGACAATTTTTCTGTCTTTTTTAAGATACAAGCATACAGTTGAATACTACCATTATGTATGTGTTCAGGTAGCCCCTATAAACTGTAATAACAGCAATATTTTTTTAATCCTTTCCTATTAAAATAACATGTTAAATAGTAATTATTATAGATAAGTAGAAACATAGATATGCATAAATTATGATAAGAACTTTTCATAATTTAGCCTTTCAAACTGAGTACTACATGCATATGAGTCAATGACACATAATTATATTCCAAATTTAATTCTCTAAATGCCCCTTTTGACAAAATTGACCAAGAATTATAAGAAGGTAAATTTATGTCAGAAAAACAAATCTCTGAGAAAAACAGAATTAAATGTAATTTTTTATGAGTGTTACAAATTCGTTAGAGCATACCTGGACACTGGCGAGAAGTTACAAAAGAAACTGATATACAAATAGATGATAATTGTCCTTACATTGTTAATAGAATACCAGAAGCTGTTAATATGCTTACTACACAGAGCCAGGAGTTGTATTGGATTGTGAGGGATCAAGTTTCCACAAGGCTGACAAGTCAGTTTCGGTGGTCTGAACTGATTCCAGAATCAGGGATAATGAATGATACACAGCCTAGCCTGTACATGCATGTACCCCTTCATGGTCACCAGAGACTAAAGTGTTTCAGTTTAAGGTATTTCATAGCATTATTGTATGTAATGAATATTTGAAGAGTATTCGAATCAAATTAACCCCTAACTATGAAAACTGTGAACAGAAAGAAACCATCTTGCATTTCCTTGTGGATTGTCCCAGGATTGCCAGATTCTGGAAATCTATTTTTAGGTGGCAAAATTTAGTTGTGAAGATAGTGAACGCTAATTGTTTATTATGGGTATTACACCTTAATATGGGGAAACTGCCATTAACTGTTTACTTAGTCTGTCTGGTATAATCTCTGTTATCGTTACTGGTCAAGTGGTAGACTATATCCGTGCAATGGGCGTTCATATCCACAACACGAATCTCGCTTGGTTGAGAGTAAGTTTATTGATGTCTATTCCAATGGCATACAGTAGCTGGTGCGTTATAGCCTATGTGTCCAGTCCTCATTCAACACTGCCCAAGGCTAGCTTCGTCCGTAGAGTCCGCTTGTCTTAGTACAACAGTACAACGGTAAACTCTTATCCAAGTCACCTGATGTCGGCGTACATGGCTAAAACCAAACCCCCGAATCCTCAAGATTTGTATCAATCCAAACGAGTTAAGTAGTGTTCTCTCGCTTCACCTGCCAGCTCAGCCCAATATATACTGTCATAATTATTGATTTTTGCCCAGGCAGTACTGCTCGCTGGGAGATGCCTCCTGTCTGTAATAGGTGAACAGGTGTATCACCTACCAGTAGCACCTGCCATTTGCCATTTTCATGTTTATGTAATTTTGAATATTCTTTATAATTCCTTTTTAAATTTTCTTTCTCATCTGGTGACTTCTATCATCTATCTAAATTCTTATCCATAAAACAAAATATATCTCACATAAAAGAACTTTCACTAATGTCTTATATGCACAATGACTTTTGTGCAGTAGATGCATAAGACTTAACTGAAAGAGAACCTATTTTTGATATATTGCAGCAAATGAAACACTGTGATATAATCAACTTGGTATAATTTCATATCTATAGACAACAGCTTTATCATAGATGTAACAACAATATAATGCAATGGCAAATGGAATGAGAAGAGAGCCTTCTAGCTGAAGAATATATTTGTAAGGTCAACAACAAAAGAAACAGTTTCAAGAGATGGCAGCCATTATTAAATGTTTTGTGAAATATATACAGCTACTATTAATTGGTACCTCCTGTTATTTTTTTTAACTGTGTTACTCCTAACTAAAGTCTAAGCTTTGTAGCCAACATTTACATGTATGTAAGTTTGCTCCAAGAGAGTTTCTCAAAACATAAACAGCATTATCAATGTGTTTATCCTGGTTGAACGTTACTGTCCTTGTCCTGTCCTGTAAAAGTCTTGTGGTTTCTTCACATGTAGCTAGAAATATGCCAAAAATCAGTGGACAAACTATACCTGTAATTGCAACCTCTAGCATATAAGCATATAAAGAGCACTGCTCAATGAAAAAGAAAGAATAATGAGGATTTCTTCAAAAACAATGAGGGCAACTCAATGTTTTTGATTGCAATTTGCTGCAATGATCTTATAGACCCATTAAGTGGGTTTTGCACCACGACTGGTCCTGGGTCAGTGCAACCTACTGGGTCAGTGGACCCAAGATATTTACATACACTTACGATGGTTACAGACATTTATTGTGTCAACACTATAAATACAATTGGGTAAGAAGCTTACTTGATAAGTGGTTAACTTCAGGCCTTTGTATCATACTGTACTAAATTTTTCTGTGCTAGCTATACATCTTTTTCAATAAAGTGA
Source organism: Lepidonotus clava (assembly GCA_936440205.1). Lineage (NCBI taxonomy): Eukaryota > Metazoa > Annelida > Polychaeta > Phyllodocida > Polynoidae > Lepidonotus > Lepidonotus clava. The sequence continues at coordinate 41,444,545 of OW387149.1, read as the reverse complement.
TGTTTTAAACATTTTGGGGGAGTTTTTTAATCCCATGCTTAACCCTTTCATCCCATTCACCAATTCATGTTGATCTTAGGCACAGCAAAATTTGTGTGCTCATCATCAGGCAGCTAGTGTGAACAGAGGTCACAGTGAAGGCAGGTTGGCCAACCATTTAAACATTTATTAAGAAGGAATGAAAATATGTAATGTGTGATAAAATAGTTAAAATGGTTGTAAGTTGATAAAGTATATAAAATAGATAATAAGTTGGAGAAAGGGTAAATGAATACATACAAACTAAATAAATAAATAAAGGAGTAGTTGAATGTTAAATGTACTTTACTTTATAAAAAGATATATAACACAATTCAGTAATCATTGCAGAAATTGTATGAAGAATAATTTTGATTTTCACCACTATCTGATTACATCATTGGTATTAAAAGAATATAAAGAAAAACATTGATACTGAGCCCATGCTTTTGAATCATTTAAACCTAAGCTCTACAAAAAATTTCTTTTGCCTTCTGTCTGTATATCAGATCAGATTTAAGAATTGTCCCAATCACCATACTGATATTGGCCATTTCAACCTGTACAACCTGTGGCAGCGATGGCCTCAGAGGCTACAGGGGATGGGGCTCCAACAGACACCAAGGACACCGACCCAGATAAGTAGGTCACATTCAGGTTTTATTAGTTTTCAGGGCATCATAGGTGGAACTAGAGGGGCCCTGGGGTCCTTACCCCTCCCTCCCCCTTTTGGTGGACCCCTATATGACAATAAGAAGGGAAAATGTTAAAATTCACAGTTTCAGTACTATATGCACCCCCCCAATCCCTTTCAAAAATCCTGTAAATGCCCCTGGACATCATTCATAAACCTAATTCAATGGACCTCTAACTAACAGTATAGGTAAAGGGAATTTTTAAGGCCAGGGATAGTCTTTATGCTTCTTAGAACTATCAACAAAGGATTTCTGCTTGTTGAGAGTGGTTGGGTGAGGTTGTTAATAATTTACCATTAAAAGCTTTTAGTAATTTAATTTATGATATTATTGATCATTTTAGTATTGCATGTATAGTGACTGTTAATTCTTATTTGTACACCATCTTCTAGTTTTGTATGGAATCCAATTTAAACTGATTTTGAAAATGTAAGTTTCTGTAGACAACCAATGCATACTTAAAGGAGATGATTTAGCATGCACATGCTGTTTCAGGATAAGATGCAAGGAATGGCTCACTTTTATACTTTGCTTCCTGGAGTGCTTGATGTTTGGGAGCACCCTCTTTGGTTGGCCCTCCTTGGCCTATGTGTATGAAGACATTGGTGTCTACTCCTGTAGTAGCAATCAGGTAGGATGTACACCTTTCCCATGAACCTGTGCAGTCCGTTTGCCTCACAGACCTGATTCAGGTTTTGGGAGACGGTGATCTAGCTTGCTTCACTGTAAATAGTTTGTAGAGGATGCAGTTTGAAAATAATCGCTGCAACACCACAAAACACTAGTAAAGACAAAACACTATGTAACAACTTGTCTTCTTAACAAGTATGAAAAGTTAAATGTTACAGTTTACATGTTTTAGTTTTTTTTTAAAGACTGTCCTGCCGTTAAATCTGAATAGAGGTCAGAAGTCAAAACAAGTCGATGTGTTTTAGTGTGTTAGAGTTTTGTCTCTCTGTTCAAGTGGTAATTAGAGCTGTCTGCAAGGCAGGGGTGGTGGACAGATTTATTTTTTGTTTTTTCTTTGAAAATATATTCTTTAGCAACTTCATGTATTTACATGTTCTTTCAGTAGCATGGTAACAATCTTTATTTGTTGGGGGTGATACAAATGGTTAAACAATGATAATGAAAGTAAGCAGTTGACATATGACATACAATTCATTCCCCGATCGTCAATCCAAAAATGATCCAGTTGTCACCTAAATGCCATAACACTGTTTTTTTAACCAGACACTTAAATATTACCTCAGTGGTTGCCATCTGCATGCCTGCAGTCAGATGTTAACACATCTAGACTGTTTGCTTTTCAAGTACAATTCATTAATTTTGTGTCTACCTTTATTCTTGAATGTCACCTATTTGTTACTTCGTAAATTAATCCTAGGAAGTTCATGTACTAAATAATGATCTTATTTACCTCTCCTATACATCAAACAAGAAATATAATTTCTCCATTTAAGTTTCAAAGATTGTATTCTATAACAAGTATTCATTTCTCTTAAACTTTCCAGGTGATGGGGGCCATTGTCAATAATTTTAGCTGCACTGTCTTGCAGCTTTTTCTAACGTTGACTCTGCTTACTGTGGTTTCAGTGAAGACACTTGGCCATTTGAATAGCCACATACTTGAAAGTGTCAATCATTGGAAATATTGGTATTCAATGTCCCTTCTTTTAGGAATCAATCCCAAAGTAGTATTTATAAATTTCTTATGGCGACATTTTGGAATTATTTAGAAATTCCTAAATGCCTGATTGGTTATTTCAACCATAAAAATCAATCCAAAAGTAGTGTCTTCAGTCTAAAAGACCAGGGCAGCACAACCCTAAAGAAAAAGATGTATAGAGATTTGTTGAATTGTGTTTGATTCTGACAAAACATTGAAAGCTATAAGCTGACGGTCCCTCTTGGAAATCCTGGACCAACACCTGAGAAGTATTTGTATTAACATCAGAATTCATTCATTCCTCACAGACTCTTAATGGCACAGAGCCGTGCTTTGATGGAATTGGCATGCTACCGCTGGCATTTAATGTGGGTGCAGCTTCGTTCTGTCTGACCAGTGTACTGGCCGGGCTGGGCCTTGATAGGTTTGGTCTTAGACCAGTGAGGACCACAACAGTGTAAGTGACAATTATTAGATTAGTTTCTTTGATAATATAATACCATAGCCTTTCAATAGAATTCAGTTCAAATCACTTGTTTACTTGAGATTTGCTATTACTTAGACCAAAAGTATGATTCAGTTAGATAGTCTACTCTTTAATGCTTACATTCCCAAGTTCAGCACTTAAAACTGTTTTGTCAAATATATGTTAATCGGATATTTTCTTTTTTAATACATATTTTAGGATTACTCGTTTTATTTACAGATTCATTGGCATTCTTGGAACCCTCTGTTTGGCTTTTAGTTCGAGACAATGTAAGTTTTGGTATCAACTGATCCAGGAGCTTCTCTTCTTATCAGGAGAAATGATTATAATTATTGTTTTAAGGGTTACTACTTTCATTTCAGCTTATCAGTTTATCATGAGCTAAATATGATTTACTCAGGTTAATGAAATAACCATCTAATTGTACGAATGTAGTGTAATGTAAAGTATTCTATACTCATATCACAAAACACTGCCTCTTAAAGTGATATAAAATATGAGCCAATTTTCAAATTAGTTCTTCAAACTGCAAACCTTCCATGGCATGCAATATGTTGGCCACATCCAGAAAACAACAATGACTTTATGTTTTATTATCAATTTTATCTACAGGGGGATCAAGTAATTAGGAAAGAGGGGATCTGGATTTTGGCTAAAGACTAAAATGTCATTGCCGCACACTAATGCTTTTTACCTTTTGTCAAGTTTAAGGCCCGATATTTCGAATCACCTAAACCTTAAATTTCCGACGGATTTTAGGTGGTTGCTAGGGACTTTAGGCGAATTTAAGGCCAGGGCCTTGACATTTCAAAACACCTTACCTTAAAAAAACGTTACTTTAAGGCCATTTCTTTAAGGTAGCTCTGGAGGTACCTTAAACTTTAAGGTGACTATCTAATTCTTATATTTCTGTTAAATCTTCCGAACATTCAAGTTTATTTACGGGTACTGATAAATACCACAAATAAATATATATTGTCACAATAATGACAAAACTTTTCATGTAATCTCTGATTGAACAGGGAACTATATTTTGTTATCTATCTGTGGATGTTTACATGAGTGCTTTGGCAATGTTGTAGTCATGGTGATGACGTCATCATCATGACGACGACGTCGCCATTAATGTAAACAATGTTGGCAAACTATTTTTTTGATTTGAAGAGAATAATGTATTTCCAAATGCAAATCATAGTCAGAATTACACTGATTTTGTCAGAGAATTGTAAAATTGCCATAGATTATCAAAACATAAGGATTTGTATCCACCTAAAATATTTAAGGTTGCAAGGTGTTTCGAAATACCAACACTAACCTTAAAATTTTAGGAAAAGAGCATTTAAGGTGAGCTACATCCAGCTGTTTAAGGTCTCCTTAAGTCAAGAAAAAATGTAAGGTAAGGTGCCTAAGTCTCTGTCAAAAAAAGAAAAAAGAGTAGCGCGGAGCTCAGAACCGCTTGGAAATGCCCTTTGCATTAGCTGTCAGAATATCTCCACAAATATACAAAAAAAAGTTTAATCCTACATATTATAGTTGGCTACCTGTTTATAGTTGGTGTTCATCAAACTTGATAGTCCATAAGATGCCTCTCTCCTCAGACCCCTTCCTCATATTCCCTGGAGTTGTGTCTGTGGGAGCTGCCTGTGGCTCGATGATCATACTCAACAACTATGTAAGTTGATTAAATTCTAAGGCCCAATATTGAGTGCAGAGATGTGACAACTGCAGATCATGCTTACTCATCAGTATGCTGTAATGAAATGTATATAATTGATCTGAATCAGTGAACCAGAAATGTTTAATGTTTTGAATCCATGCAAACAATTCTCGTACCACAGATAGTGTGATGCATGCCATTCACCTTTTGTAAAGCAGGTATCGATATAAGACTGTAAAACAATGTAATCGAAGAAGTGTATTTGCGGAGGCATGAAAGCCCGAAAGCACGAAATAGATTGTAAACCGGATATGACATCATAATATCCACATGATCTGAAGTGGCCAATCAGAGCCAAGCAATAAGGTATAAAAGGGGGCGGTAAGGCCCGGAATCAACAGTTCCATCCTGGTACTCCTTGTGTTCACATGTGTCTTCTTCCAATAACATAGCCCCCGCAGGGGTCTAAGACAACAAGATGATAAGATAGCAGTTAGTTACCCTATTTACTCGAGTTAGTTAGTTACCCTAATTATTCAAGTAATTAAGGAAACGTTAGACATAATTAGAGTACACGTAGAACGAAAGTACGGAGACCTAATGACCGAGAGACCGAAAGATGGCACAACAGCCCGAAATGGTTCAAGGTCCGATCTGGGACCGGAAGACCAGACAAGTGCGGAAGCCTGAGATAGTAAACAGCCATCCCGTGACCGCAGGCACAAAGGTGCGACTGGCTCGGCCCCACCCTACCACCCTCTAGGCAAGCGTCGGCCCGACTACCAGCGGAAGATCTGAATGGACATCCAGCCCTCACACATACAATAAACCAATCCTGTTACCATAGACCCACCCCCATGATTTATTCTCCAGTCACATTTGAACTCCTGGTCCGCCCGTGCCCAATGTCCAGAATGCCTCAGGCACAACAGACCAGCACACTCTTCCCCCCTGGAACAACATTGATTCCCTGACCAACCCGCTCATTCTTCCTCGTGTGTGATCCACTACTCTTGATCTTACACCTTGACTTCTTGCTCTTTGTCCAGCTTGAAACCAAAATAACTCCCACGTCCCTTCGTCATAGAAACTGGAAACCTCCAAACCTCCAAATCCCTAACCAGATTGCATTTTCTTAATCATGGTACATATTTTAGTAGATATGATCGAGATCAATGTCAATGTCATTTTTTCATTTGTTATTCATGTATTTTTATTGTATTCTTTGTATTTTTTGGCAAAAAAATTTGGTTAGAACTAACCTGCAGAATCTTAACTATAAATCAGCTATCCATGGTAGGGAGAATTGGCTGATTATTCAAGTAGAACCAGCTTGTCATAGAGCTGATCAGTTGAAAATTGCCTATATAGATGGTATGGGGCTTCAGGGGTGGATGGGGGGGCTGGGTTAAGGGGGCCTTGACCCCCCTCTTTTGGTGGATACTTAAACTTCATAAGGAGGAAAAAAACATATCTCATGTATGCATGAATGCATGGTGTTTACTATTACGTTTGCGTGGTACGTTTAGTTGAAATCCTATTCCTGCCCCCAGGATTTGATGCAATTCATAATTACTGTTCCTCAACCCCTTCAGTTGGCTCAAGTGATGAAAGCCCTCGCACCCACCGTCATTGTTATCTACAATGGGGCTTACAATTCTTCTGGTGTTATCTACTTTACTGTAAAGGTAAATAGTTTCAGGACCTATTTAATTTATCAGTAATTATATAGCTATGGGTCTTTGGCTGTATTGAGAAATCCTTAGTCTTAGTATGACATGAAGACAGTAAAGCAATTTGTGTTCATACTTACTTTTAGATTCAGATTCAACACTATGTAACCAGAAAGTAATATTAAACCCATACAATAGAAATTCTTTTACCTGTGGAATCATAATTCTTCTTCACTGATGATAAAATCAAACTAAAAGATTGCTTGTAACTTTTCTAAATCTATGCACATAACTATTTGTGATATCATTTGGTATATCTTTTCTTAAGTTGAGGTTGTTTTGAATGCAACAAACCAATTGTTTGTCTTTGGACCATTAATAAATTATTTCTTTTTATTCTACAGGTAGCCTATGACAGTGGATTTTCCCAGCAATGGATGCTGATTATAATAGCATGTTCCTGGATATATGTGTTACTAAACACAGTATTCCTCCTGCCTGCATACAAGATAAACCACAGCACTGCATCAGTAATTGTAAGTCCTCACGGGACCCCAAAAGAAAGTCTTTGGCAGTGTATCCTAAGCCCCGCCTACCTCATTCATCTCCTGTATGTTCTGGTCAATTACCTGTTACAGGGGGTTGTACTGGGTACTATGAACCTGTGGCTAACCACCGTCTATGAGGGCAACCAAGCAAAGGGCAAGTAGAGTTTTCATCTTGGAACTTTGGGTTTGAATAGTGGCAGGCATCAATATTCATTTTCAAGAAATGTGAGTAATAATTCTTAGGCCAAAAATCGTTAAAATCTGAGCTTTGCAAGAAAGCTATACACTAGCTAGAGCAAAAGGGCAAAAGCTCACTTGATCTCGATTAAAATCTGAGCTTTGCAAGAAAGCTATACACTAGCTAGAGCAAAAGGGCAAAAGCTCACTTGATCTCGATTTATATGTATATATATGAATATCATGTTTATAATATTGGTGTTGTAAGAGAAAAATGTCTATGTTTCATTCTAGCAATCATTGAATGAAATAAAGAGTCCAAAAGTCAGTTTGCTATGTTGAGGTAGATGATGGTATATCAAATCATCCATGAAAGTGCAATAGATATGGGGAAATGAGGAACCAGCAAAAGCTGTCGGCACAGTAGTCACTGTGCAGACATAACATCATATCTGTACAATGACCACGACGCAGATCTATCAACGACTATACAGTTTACAGTCCTCACAAGGAAGCACCTTTTATAGAGTTTGTTTACTTTTTAACATGACTATATTTGACAAAATTAAAAGGATATGCTTAGTTTTCTACACAATGTAATTATCTATAGTGAATCTTACATGATGCTAGAGCTGTGACATATTTCAGATCATACTTGTGACCTTTGATGTGATTTTTATATTACTATAGTGAGTTATTATGTCAACATCCATGCATACATTCAACTCACAGCAGGAATACTACTCTGTCCATTGACGGGAGGTCTGACAGACTTAGTAAGGAAGAGTCTGCAACGTGAGTATTGCGGATAAACTATTCATATTTATGTCTTATTATATGTTATGCTCCATTTTGTATAATCATATAAGCCACTGGCTAGGAGAAATATGTGGCTGCACCTGTTGTAAAGCACAAGTCCATACAGCCATAAAGGTTTTTCTGTACCTTCATCAACCAAAAAATATTCAAAGTGTGTTGAAAATACTTACAACAGAAAATGATACATATGGTCTGTCACAGTACCTCTCACATATGCACCACTCACTAATTATGCTAGTGTCAAAACACAGTGTGAATCATCAGGAAAGTATCAGTCTCACTCTCTTATATCACTTTATTTTTTTAAATATGTATAGTAATTTTAAAGTACTTCCTATCCCATTAAAGGTCATTGCATCCTCTAATCTATAAACGTAATTACATCTCCCAGGTTCAGAGGGTGAAGTTCTTCAGCCTACAGCATTAGCTGTTATAGCTGCACCAGGCCTGCTGTTGGCATCCATTTTCTATGTTGTTACAGCAATCGCTCTACTTGTGGCACAGACCTGGAGTGTTTGGCTTGTGTTTATCTTTCATGAACTTGGATGTGCTTTCTTCCATGGCAGTATTTCAGCCTATGTGTCCCTTGTGTAAGTAAAGTATACTTTCATTTTAACAAAGCCAACTAGAGGAGGTTAAAATTTGCAGGAACGAATACAGGATTTTCAAAAAGGGTGGGGGGTCAGCATATAGGTTAAGTACTACAACAGCATGTATTCACACACATGTGAGCAGTATTTCCCTGTCATTTTGTAATTTCTGGGTCCACCAAAAGCGGGTTTAGGACTCCCTGTCCCAATCCCCTCTGGATCCACCCCTGATGTGATTCTGGGAATCACTGTTAGACCATAAGATATATTGGTTACAACGTGCCCCTCCTAATGTTCATAAAATGAGATGAAATGAGAGAGAGGGTCTGTTAAGACCTTTTAAGGGCAAAAACTAAATCAGATTTAGAACTCAATAATGTGTTTCTTGGTACGAATTTTGAATGATATTGGATCCAAAATGTCTAGAATTATTTTAGGACAAAACATGACAAATCTTGATTTCTTTTTATACTCTGTTTATTCATGTTGGGTATTCTCAAATTAATTATAATCCTCTGTAGTTACATGTCATGTTATTTCTATCCTTGTCCAGATTCCCACTCCAACACTTTGGTGCGCTAAACGGTCTGCTCTATGGTGCATGTACTGTGACACTGGCCATACAGTATGGTTACATTCAGTGGACTAAAGTCAGTGGATTTGTCCCAGTAAGTGAAATTCCTTGTCAGTGTCCCAGACCTGAATAGTCAATTGTAACAACAGTAAGTTTGATATCACATTAAAGGAGTGGTATTATCCTCCCCTTGTTTGACTTATGCTGCCGATGTTGACACAGCCTAATGACACTACAGCAGGCGAATTGTTTTGCAATATTAGAACAAAATCCGGCAACATTTTTGGTAATGTCACAAATTTGGCACCAAATAAACGGGAGTTACAATGTAGCAAATTATCACCATCTTACAGATGAGACCACAGCTTTAAGTTTGAATAACAATAATGTTTTAAAAACAATGTTACTGTTTTGATAGATTAACCGCTGTTCTACTGGATCAATTTGTCAATTTGCCAATATCAATCATTTTAATAAAGCATGACTCTCATTGTTGACATGATTTGCACCACTGTCTACAGTACCAGTTCTCTCCACCAGATGGTGAGCCTCACTCTGGGTCTGACTTCCTTGTCCTCCCTTCACCCGGCCTCTGTCCTCATCCGGTACTTGTGGAACAAGTGGACACAGTCAAACCGGGTCCACCAAGGCTAACATTGTGAATATTATGTTCCAGTTAAAGAACACCAAACTCTATATCTATGCAAACATAAATATAATAGTGATAGTACTTGTTTTTGTAGCATAGCAATCCAACCTTATTGAGTAATAGGCATGCTAATTATTAGATTTCAATTTCTAAAACTCTAGATTTTATTAAGGTTTTTCTGAATGTCATCGATGTTTTCTGCCTGCACCTGGTGACATCACTTAATCAAAAAAGGGAAATTCTGCAAATTAAGAAAGACTTGATATCCAAATATCAGTTTCCTGATAATTTTTTCTGAAACGTGCAGTGTTAGCCCTCCTTTATATTAGTACGCCTTCACCTTTTCAAAAACCTGGAACTGCCACTGTACCAGGTGGCAGCTAAACTGTTTTATGCTCTCACAGAATAGGGAGATATACTCTTGAATTTAACAAATGCTTGGGGGCAAAAATATTGTAGCTACATTAAGATACTTAACTCCTGACTGTTGTTTATGTCATTTTCAAGACGTCAGCAATGCTGGTGCCCCCTATGAGATTCTGTGTGGTCCGGTTCTGATACCTCATCTTTTTTTGCCATTTTCTCGACATCATCACCATTTGTTTACATTTTGAAAAAGATTGAAAAAGAGGTGTTGTTTTTTATTTGTATCTGGTAGCACAGACTCTCACACAAAGTGCCACTATTGATGTCTATAATAGGCGTTTGACCAAGTAACATATATTGATGTAGCTATGGGGTCGTTGTTAGGGGCCATCTATAAAATTGTCATGCAGCAGGGGGTAAAGGGAAGTCTATGTTTGCATGGGCAGGCATGACAAAGGGAGAGGGAGGTTGTGTGGCACAAGGCATCATATTTGAACTTATCCTTGTACCTGTAAGTATATCACTATTGATTATATGTTTGCTGAGGAGTTAGCACACCCACCTTGTGGTGGTGCTAATCATTGATGTAACTAAAATTATCAAAACTGTAAATAATTATACTTGTACTGCGGTCATCATTCAACCTATGTGGAAGATCACATGTATTTTGTAAGTATGGTTTAATAAAAAAAAATAAAAAAAATATTGAAATGTGTTTGATTTCCAGAATTGACAAGACTGCTGATACCAAGGGCCCAGAAAAGTTTTTACTTTTCTCATTTCCTCCTAATAAAAGTATTTTATAATTAGTTTTAGTCTAGTTAGTGTAAACAAGTCACATGCTGTTTATTTACATTATACTATATAAGCAGTATTGTTCATATCTTTGAGTATCTCCATACTTACTCAGTTGTCAGGTACATAATATCTAAATCTTCCACCAACACATTGACTGTTGAGTTTATGCCCAGGAGAGTTCTACAGTCACTGGGTATAGTGGCCTAGTGTGTAAAAAGTATATTATAGCTACACTAAGATAAGTAACTAGGAATATCACCCATGTGTTTTTCATGACATTGTCAATAGTGGTACCCCCTTTGAGAGTCTGTGCAAACCACTACAATGCATCATCTGTTTTGCCATTTTCATGACGTTATCACCATTTAAAAAATGATTGAAACAGACAGACTTGTTTGATTTGTATCTGGTAGCACAGACTCTCATAGACGTTACGGCAAAATGTCACAAATCATTAATCTTTGCTTGCTAAAAGATCATTAGTGTAAACAAGCCTTCAGACATCTGTACAGGTGTGACCTCCATTTTGAGTACATTGTCCTCTCACCATCAGAAAGAACATGAAAATAGTGTTTACAAGGTTCAGCTCGATTTCCCAAGTAATATACAATATTCATCACAGACGGTTAGCTTCTACTCAATTACAACTATAGTTAGCTTCAGCAAATTGGAAACTAAAAGATACCTTTTCCAACCTTAAAACACAAAAAAATGTAGTAGTACAGTAAGTTTTCAATCTTTACAAAAAGGGTATCATGAGAAAGCCTAGCAAATTGTCTTCCTTATGGTATGTTTTGCCATATCTATAGAATATCCTAACTGTAACCCATTATGAAGTAAATGAAAAATATCAAAAAAATGTCAAAACCTTATGACATTTCTATTCTGTCAATGTCATAAATCAGACTTTTTTCCCTATGATCTTAAATTTGTCCATGTCAAATGAACAAGTATGTCACACAATTTCCATTGATGTCTTTATTTTCTTGCCGCAACTTTTATTAATTGATTTATCAACTTTTCTAGAGAAGTCACATTTCCCAAAACATTGCCATTTACATACATGTTGACACTGACATCACTAAATAAAGCAGCATAAAGCAGGTGTGTCACCTACAAACATGTTTGCAGGTCCAAATAAAATATTAGATGTCATTACATGTGGTCATGTTGATGTTTTGTCATGTTTTTATGGTTAGAATTAAACAACAGGATCAAGGTCAAGAACCCCCTTCTCTGGGTCATGATAATGACAGACTGGTGACACACTATAATAAGGAAGGGTAAAACTAACCCAGTGAAGGATATGATGTTCTATTAATGTTGCAGCAACATTCTAGACTGATTCTTGTTATGTTACACTGTTAGGTTACAGTGACGTTACTCTTACTGAAACCGTTCCTCAACATATGCTATCATTTACAAGACCTATGATTATTAATAAAGAGTGCTGGAACATGTTTATGGACCTTATGGATCATATCATTGTGTTGGGAAGGATCAGATTTGGGCTTCAGACAGGGATATTCGCTACCATACTGATAATTTGACCGAAAAAATATTTTTCATTATTTTTTTTTATCATTTCGGTATCAAATATAAAGGGTATAATTAACTATTTAAAACTAGTTGGTTTAAGAATTATGTACTGATTTGGTTAAAGAAGGCATTGAAAAGGGCTAGTCAAAAGTTCCCAATTCACTGCACTAATCTGTAGGCTTCCAGCATTCGTATTAAGAAATGTTTGACAATGTTGTCTTGGATGCATAATTAAATCAATGAAATGATCAAATTTATGAGAAGATAGACACCATAACTGTCACTCTAACCAAGGGAAGTTTTCCATAATGTGCATGGCCCCATTCACAGGGCTCTTCACAGCCATAGGTTCTCAAGCCTTTGATAATTCTGCTGTTGGCACAGGAGGAACATAGACAGAGTACAGAAGCCCAGCCCAGCCCAGTATTGAAATTGACCTACCTGCACATGTGACGAATGCTCTAGCCACTTCATCTATATTTTGATTATACCAAAATGGGTGATTCCAATATGATTGACATGGGACAGCAGCTGCAGGTTGACAATGGGTCTGACAGTGTCATTTGGAAAACAGTCCAGAAGTTTTCTCCTGTCTTTGTTCTTGTTGGAATCTATGCCAGAGATGACAGAAGAGGAACATTTTTGGACATTGCTGCGAAGATCTACTGTGGACTGGTAGCCTGTATCAGTTTCTTGACTTTCCTTTCATACCTTCCCTTTCTCTATTTAAGTTACTCTTGTACTACATATTTTGTCTACACTTTGGTTAATAGTTTGTTCTCATTTTCTATGATGGCTACATGTGGCTCATGGATATATGTGTGATGAACGGCTATTCATCCAAAATATGTAGAGGTCAAAATAAGAGAAAATACGATAATACTATAGAAAGGTATATATGTAAAGAACGAAATATATGAAATATATGTAAAAGAACGAATATGTAAATAATGAACGAAAGTGTAAAAAGCCCGAAAAAAGAGGCACGAATATGTAAGGAACGAATATGTGAGGAACGAAAATGTAAAGGAACGAAACCCGGAAAGATATAAACCGGAAGTGAAATGTAAACCGGAAACGAAAGATATAAACCGGAAGTGACGTCAGTTATAGATCACGTGACCGAAAGCAGCCAATCAGGGCTGACTTCTATAGTATATAAAGGGGCGGTGAGGCCCGAATAAACAGAGTTCTTTAATAGTTCTCCTTGTGTCCAGACGTGTCTTCTTTCCTGAAACAACCGCTAAAGATGAGCTGATTCGAGTAATTAACCAGAAGTTGGGACAAAACAGTCGAAGTTCGAGATAAATAGTAAGAACTTAGGGTAGGGGCCCGACGGCCCGAAGAACGAGGAACGAAGGACCGAAGTAAGGCGCGAAGGCCCGAAACAGTCCCGGAGACCGAGGTGTAGCATGGCACGAAGGCATGGCAGGCAGGACGAGGGAACGAAGTCCGCGGGGACGAGGGCGCGGCAGGCTCGGCCCCACGCTACCAAACAATAGGCGACCGTCGGCCCGTCGCCCCCGCGGACCGGAACCGTGGGATGGACCGCCCGGTGGGGGTGAATGCTGGTCTGGGAGATAGAGCGAGACGAACCCCCGGCCGACCCGTACCCCTACCATAATTTCCCTTCCCCGCAGTCCTCCGTTTGACATCGAGTGCCGATCCCCGACCGATTCGCTCAGCCCCCCCCTCGTGCGCGAGGCACGACTCTAGAAACACATCTCGGTTCTTGGCCCGGATTCCCCGTCCGCCCCGAGACCCGAACAACCCCCCCCACGTTCCTCTGTTGTAAGAATCGGCAACCCCGACTTACCAGAGAACGTCACATATGCAAGTCAGCATCTTATGGAACTTTGCCTATTATTAGAAAATTCGTTTCTGATAATGAAAGCAAATTTCCCAAAAAATCTAAATAGGAAGGTCTTGATCTTGATAGCAATCATGATCATTTTATCTGTGGGCAATCTGATAAATATAATTGAACCATTTCTCATAACATCTCATAAGATGTCTACACCAGGTCTGTTGTCTAAAGATGATTTATATTATATTCAGCTTATTCAAATTCCAATACTCTATTTCATACACAGATACTTAGCTGATTTCACTAATTTCCTCATAACTGTGATCATGATAAATGTTTTAGTATTCTTTACTTTCTGGTGCTACCTATTCTATTGTTGTTTTAATTCATATAAACAAAAAATAAGGACTATTTTACAAGAGAACATAATACCTCAGGGTCTCATAGACAAGATGAGGTTAAACTTTGAACAGTGTTTGAAATTTGCAACTAGCACTGACAAATACTTCAGGACTTTCCTGGGAATCACTTTGTTTTGCTACCTGTCTATAATATGTTTCAGTATTTTTCTATCTGCAAGTAAAAACAGTGAAATTCAGACAACCTCCTCCTTTTACCTGACTTCCATTCTCCCGCTGGTCCTGGTTACTATACCTCCATTGATATCAAACAGCAAGGTAGGCAAAAGGTGTTATTTTAATAGAACGAAATGTTTTTTCCGAACCTTTTTGTAAAGATCTTAAAGCTGTATACTCATTGGGATTAATCAGTGCACAAATGGGCTGATTACTAGCAAGAGAATCAGCTAATTGTACTGTCCATTGAGATCACCAATCAGTATGCAACATTAAAGTGTACATGCTGAATGTAGATTGGTGCTAAAATTGGCTGATTATTTTGATAGAATCAGCTGATTTCAGCACCACACAGTTGGCTGAATTGGTCAAAATTGCCCCGGGGGTATGCCCCTTTATACACAGGTAAATGGGTGCCCTATAACTATGAAAGAAGATAATGGAAAGGATAAAACACAAATTGGCTGATTATTCTGATAGAATCAGCTGATTTCAGCACTGCACAGTTGGTTGAATTGGCCAAAATTGCCCTGTGGGTATGCCCCTTTATACACAGGTAAATGGGTGCCCTATTTGAATAACTCTAAAAGGAGGGAATGGAAAGGATAAAACTCATAATTTCAAGTTCTTGTATGTGGCTTTACAATAACTACTTCTATTTACCTATGTTAGCCCCAGCTTGTTGACTTGAGATGCAAATTTTGATAAATGTCTGTTTCAATTTTATCACCTTTCTGAAATATATCATTTTATTCTCTCAGATTTATTCATGCTGTGACATCATTTATCAAATAGACTTGACTCTACTGGATGACAGAAGCCTTCAAGTGGTGATATTATTTTATAAATCTGTTTCACAAGTATAATCATTCAGCTTTCTTAAATAAAACTTCATACAATTTGTTAAGTAATCATATTAACCTATGTCAATAATGAAATACTTCAAAATGTTTAAGTAACATTCAAATGAGGAACCTTTTGTCACTGGTTTCCAGGAAGGTACACCAATAACCTATGGCTGATACCAAGGGCCCAGAAAAGTTTGTACTTTTCTCATTTCCTCCTAATAAAAGTATTTTATAATTAGTTTTAGTCCAGTTGTTGACTTTTGTCTAACATGATTTGTAGGTGCAGGTGTTCCTGAGTCGGCTGAATGGTAGACCGATAGGGTTCACACTAGCCGGGTTCATCTACATAGATGCTTCTTGTCTTCTCACAGTAAGTGAAAGGAAACCTTGCACATCATTACTGTAAACCCGGCGAAAAATAAGAACCCAAGCCACAAATTGGGAAAAACTAAATTTTAAATTAATTAAGTAGAGTAAATAGGTATACATTTTTAAGAATAAGATAAAATATAATATGAAAAGGGCTGAGGTGATATAGTTGGGTGGGTGGGGGGTAAATTTGAAGAGATGGGATTCTTTGTGTATTGTTATGAGGGGGGAGAATTGAAGAAGGAGGAAGTAGAGGAGGGTATATTGGTAAATGATAATAATAGTTATTAGGTTTTCCACCAGGTGGCAGCAATGAGACCTCCTGCAACCATAAGGTGCTTGAGGACCCAATAAAAGGATGAATAATTCCACTGAAATTCTTTGACCATGGCATATTTATCAAACTCTATTGATACTAGAAATATCTTCAAAACATTCCAAGTGTAGACAGGATTATTCTTTTTATTTTGTAGTCATTTTTAAGGAAAATCCACATATTTGTGGCATCATTTGGTGAGTATTTTGGAACCCCAAGCTTTCATAAAAAGGGAATCCCCCACTCTCAACAAATTATATAGGAAGGACATCCAGCTTTAGCATAAACTATATATAAGGCCAAGTAGGGGCTATGATCTATTGTTCTTTACGTTGCCAAATCCATTCAGTACCATGGTTATTTAGAAAGGTAATTCACATTATTATGACATTCCCAAATTAAATCTCCTTTCCTGAATGACTGATGAACACTTTTCATTTGAAACTCTTTCAGAGTATAAACAAGAAGTGGACTAGACCAAAAGGTTGTAACTTAAAGATTTATGTGCAAGAAAACCCCTTGTATTAGTAAATTAGGGAAAAGCTATTCCTATAGTCCATGAACAAGGTCCAGGATTGATTTAATTGGATGCTTAATGCACTCTAGCTTTTATGCAAAAATATAAGAACTCCACATTTGGATTTGACTTTCTATTGGCCATGTGAAAAGATGTTAGTCAGGGACATGAAAAACATGAAGTAGTTATAGATACAAAGTAAAACAAAACACTTACAAAGCCGTACAAAGAATGCCGCAATAAATTAAATATTACATTAGTCTTTTTTTGGTTAACTGGGAATGTGGCTTTATGCTCACCAATGTTTTCATCAAATTTCAGATAGCAGGAACTTTGGTGACCTACACCATTGTCATGTTCCAGTTTAAGCCAAGTTTTCAGTGTGGCAATCTCGCTAATGCATGGGCACCTTCTTGGACTGAGAACACCACATCACCCCTCTTGAACATTACCTCTTTTGCACTGTAAAACACTATACCAACTAGGCAATTTTACTTGTAATGAGTGACAATAGACAAATCACCTTGCACAATCACCCCATTGTGATGAATTGTTCTTTTAAGGTATGAACTAGAATGAATTATGTGAAATAATCAAATAATAGTGTACAAATGTCAACCGATACAAAAGGTACAAAATAGGTACAAAAGTAGACCAAAAGAATGAATCCATGTAGTAACCAGATGTGACGTCAGAATGGTCACATGGTTGAAATTGACCAATCAGAAGCGAGTAAAAGACTATAAAAAGGGGTGTGAAGGCCCAAAATAAACAGTCCCTCCTTGGTACTCACTGTGTTCAGACATCTCTTCTTTAAGATGTCCAGCCCCCAAATTGGTTCAAAGTCAAAGATATGAAATAATAGTACAGAGCTATCAAGAAAACTTAGCTAAAGACATAAGTTATCAGTAAATTAGGCAGCGGCCCGAGAAGCCTAAAGATGGTACAAAAGCCTGGATCAGCCCAAGGAGAGGCCCGAGACAGAAAGACTGGTATGAAAGAAGGTATGAAAGCCTGAAATAGTAAGCAGTGGGCCCAACACAGCAGAAACAAAGGTGCGACCCACTCGGCCACACGCTACCATTCTCTAGGCAAGCGATGACCTGACTCTTTGGATGGGGTGGCCGTACTGTAAACCGCTTTGATGCCCGAGACATGCCATACCCGTAAACCCCTCCTGACTCGACCCTCAAGAACTCCACCCCAATCGTCCCGTTCATTCACCCTTGTGCGTGAAACACGACTCTTAATCTTACACCTCGGTTTCCTATTTGAACTCTTCATTTGGCGATGAACCAAAACATCCCCAATGTCTCTTCGTCGTAAAATTTGGAAACCCCAACTCCCTGGAGAACGTGACACCTGGGTGATTTCTGATGGGTATGGTGTATGTTCTTCTAGACAGATGTGGGCCAGGATCACTGGTAATTACCAGTAAAGTCACCAGACAATTATCAAACTTGCTCAATAAGGTGCAAGATATCACAAAACTGATCATTTGCTATCAGATTTGTTTGATAAAATGTGTTTGTGGTTATATCACTATACAAGATACTTGGTATTAAAAAATAATATGCGCCATCTTGTTTACATTTATTTATACCAAGTGGTATAAATACTATAACCTTATTAGTCAAAATTGCTTTAAGATTTCAGAAAATCTGTATGGTAAAATTTGCTCTAAAATTTAATAACATTATCTAAATTATACCTTTTCTTTATCTGAATACATTTGTTAGAATTTGGCAACAAAGATTTAATAATTTATTTCAATACTTTTACAGTTGTTTACATCAGGTGGTATTAATACTGTTATCATATTGGTCATAAATGAATAAACAGCGATTTTAGAAAATCTGTAATATAAGAATCTGTCTAATCATTAAATATTATCGGAATGAAAGTATTCTTTATTAGCATACATTTGTTAGAATTCGGCAACAAAACTTAGATGATTTATTTCTATTAGAAATTAGAATGCCTGCAGCGATGCAAAATAACAATACACCTGCAATACAGGATTACGCTAAGATGCTTTATATGCTGATGTTGCTAGTTTCAGGCTTGTCCCGAAACTGGTTATGTGCCCTATCAAATTTAAAGAATTACAGAATCAAAACAACAATGCTCAACACATGAGATTCTGCAGTTAATCTCTGATAGTAGTGAATTATTCATAATTGCAGATGAAAGTGATTTTCATTTTGACTTACTCCTACCTGAGCAGTCTAGATATAGACTAAATAAAATCATTGTTAAACCTCGATCAGAATCTATCAAATCAAATCTTGACCAAAATAAAAATGAATTAAAGAGAATTCTTGCATATCATCAATGATGTCTTGGAAAAGAACTCTGAACAAAGTATTAAACATCCTATTGATGAAGATGGTAATGATGGAAATATACAATAAGAAATTTCTTCACTGCCTATACCTCAATCTAGCCAAGCATTTGATTTAGCACATCATGACTTGCTTGTAGTGAAACGAATTGGTATGGGTTTCCATATCCAAATCACAAACTGTATTAAAGGAACATTCAATATCAACCAAATTAAATTTTGGTCATATTGTTTCAAACCCTTAAAACTTGCTATGTGGCATCCCACACGGTTATTGGACCAACCCTGTTCTTGTGTTACATAAATGACCTCTCATATGTTGCAAAAAGTGAAAGTGAAAATCTGTCTATATGCGTACCATGCAGCACTATATTGCAGTGATACAGACCCTCTAACAGTCAATTCACAATTACAAGCTGCACTGAATAAAGTCCCTAAATGGTGTTCTGTTAACCATATAAATCTTAATGTAGACAAAACAAGATTTCGTATGTAAGATACACCGTATGGTGCTCGACACCAACTCAAAGGGTTCCTCGCACATCAATTTTCGAACATCTATTTTTTATCTAATTAATTTCTCTCTGGTATTCTACAAATATTCTAAAAATCAAAATCAACAAGTCATGTAGAAAGTATTAGTGAATTTATTAATTTAGCAGAAACTAAAATTTGTGAATTCCCTGATTTCTGGGCTTTCACTACTGTCCTTGCTACGTCAGAACCAAAAGTCTCAACCAAAGTGTCATAAAGTGGCAATGTTGTAGCAAATTGAAATCATTAGCTGGGTATTTCCTTGTATGCTTTATTTCTGTACGTGGAGTATGCAAAAGTTAAAAGTTTCCTTCAAAGCAAACATTTGGTATGTATTAGACGCTAAAAGGGTCGAAAACTGGATACACAAAGGGACTCTGACATATGATTCTAACAGTTACATTAGGTCTGATAATGGAACTGCATAGACTATGTACTCAAGGCCTTACTGACTATGTTGCTATGGTCTATGTATTGATGACCAGACCTGCTGCTTTGTGGTTCTGTACCTAATGGACACGCTGTGAAGTTAGCCATATTTGTACTGCAATCACGTGGGGGTAGTTAGTTGGAAATTGGGATCGAAAATGGGATACTGTAGCTACATTAATAGCAAAAGCAATGTTTGACAACATAGAAACATAGACAGGGTGCAGAAGCCCAGCCCAGCCCAGCCCAGCCCAGCCCAGTATTGAAATCGGGCTACCTAAATTTGAGACAAACGCTCTCGCCACTTTGCCAATTCTGAAGCAGAGTAACATGAGTGATGCCAATGTGATAGACATGGGACAGCAGGTGCAGGTTGATAATGGGTCTGACAGTGTCATTTGGAAAACAATCCAGAGGTTTTCCGCTCTCTTTGTGTTTGTTGGAATCTATGCCAGAGATGACAGAAGGGGAAAATGTTTGGACATTGCCGCAAAGATCTACTGTGGACTGGTAACCTGTATCAGTGTCTTAACTTTCCTTTCATACCTTCCCTTTCTCTATTTAAGTTACTCTTGTACTACATATTTTGTCTACACTTTGGTTAGTACTTTGTTCTCATTTTGTTTGATGGCTACATATGGGTCATGGATATATGTTAGTCAGCATCTCGTGGAACTATGCCTATTATTAGAAAATTCTTTTCTAATAATGAAAGCAGATTTTCCAAAAAATCTAAATAGGAAGGTCTTGATCTTAGTAGTAATCTTGATAATTTTCTCTGTGGGCAATCTGACCAGGCTGATTCAACCATTTGTCATGATATCTTATAAGATGTCTATACCAAGTCTGTTGTCTAAAGATGATTTGTATCACATTCAGCTTATTCAAAATCCAATACTCTATTTCATACACAGATACTTAGCTGAATTTACTAATTACCTCTTAAACGCGATTGTTATTAATGTTTTAGCATTCTTTACTTTCTGGTGCTACCTATTCAATTTTTGTTTTAATTCATATCAACAAAAAGTAAGGATTACTTTTCAAGAGAAAATTATACCTCAGGGTCTCATAGACAGGATTAGGTTAAACTTTGAACAGTGTTTGAAATTTGCAACTAACACTGACAAATACTTCAGGACTTTCCTGGGAATCACTGTGTTTTGCTACCTGGCTATGGTATGTTTGTGTATTTTTCTATCTGCAAGTAAAGATAGTGAAATTCAGACAACCTCCTTTTCTTACCTGTCTTCCATTCTCCCACTGGTCCTAGTTATCATTCCACCATTCATATCAAACAGCAAGGTAGGTGATAGGTGTTATTTATCTACTAGAATTAAACATTTTTTCCATACATTTTTGTCAAGATCTGAAAGCTGTATACTCACTGGGATGAATCAGTGCATGCATTTTGAGTGTAGATGGTGCTAAAATTGGCTGATTATTCTGATAGAATCAGCTGATTTCAGCACAGCTCAGTTGGCTGAATTGGTTAAAAGTGCCCTGTGGGTATGCCACTTTACCACAGGTGAAAGAGTGCCCTATTTGATAACTCCCAATGGAGAGAATGGAAAGGATACAACTCATAATTCAAAGCACTTGTAACACAGGTGGCTTTACAATAACCACTTTTCTTTTCCTATGTTAGCTCCAGCCTGTTGACTTGATATTGTGCTGAATTGTCCATTCATCTGTCTTTGAGGTACGAACTAGAAGTGTAATCAATGTCAAAACAATAGTAAGGATGTAAAGTACCAATCAGGTATGAAAGTATATCAGGTCATGCCAAAAGCACGAAACTGTATTGTAACCGGATACGATGTCAGAATAGTCATGTGATCGAAGTGACCAATCAGAATCGAGAAAAATAGTAAAAAAGGGGGTGTGAACACCCAAAATAAATGGTCGCTTCTTGGTACTCTTCGTGTTCACAAGTTTCTTTAAGAAACCTAGCCCTCGAACAGGCCTAAGTCAATGATATGCTTAAGTAGAAGTCAATAAGCCAGTTGAACACAAGTAAATGACTTAAGTTAGCAAGTTATCACCTAAAAGTTGGGTAGTGGTCTGGAAGACTGAATATGGTACAGAAGCCCGAATTAGCCCAAGGACTGACCTGAGACTGAAAGACCGGACAGGTACAAAAGCCCGAAATGGTGAGTGGCCAGCCCATAACCGCTGGGATGAAGGTGCGACCCGCTTGGCCCCAAGCTACCAGCCACTAGGTAAGCAATGACCCAACTCCCACGGAAGACCGGACCAGGCAGCACAACCCCTCCCTACTTCTCCACCTATGCCAAATGTCCGAAAAATTTCAGGCCCGACAACCCGTCACACTCCCCCGCCATTTGAGAATACCAATTCCCCGACTGTCCTGCTCATCCCCTCTTGTGCGCAAGGCACAACTCTTAATCTTACACCTTGGTTTCCTGCTTGAACTCTTCGTTTGGCTCGAGACCAAAACAACCCCCACGTCCCTCTGTTGTAGAGATTGGAAA
This sequence comes from Lepidonotus clava, assembly GCA_936440205.1. Classification (NCBI taxonomy): domain Eukaryota; kingdom Metazoa; phylum Annelida; class Polychaeta; order Phyllodocida; family Polynoidae; genus Lepidonotus; species Lepidonotus clava. Next base: position 41,422,052 of record OW387149.1, on the reverse strand, counting down.
CCCCAACCTACCGAGGAGCATCACAATATGCAAGTTTGATAAGTATCTGGTTCAATTAATCACTTTTCTTCGATATACCATTTTATTCTCTCAGATCTATTCATGCTGTGACATCATTTATCAAATAGACTTGACTCTACTGGATGACAGAAGCCTTCAAGTGGTGAGATTATTTCATAAATCTAAGTGTAATCATTCAGCTGTCTTAAATATAACTTCAATTTGTTAAGTAATTGTAATTAACTTAAGTAGATAATGAAATACCTGGAAATGATCAAATGAGGAGGAGAACTACTTTCCTGGGTACCACCAATTGTTGTATAGTGGCATTTTGAGGTATAATCCAGGCACACCAATGTTCATTGTGTTAAATGAGGAGACAAAGTCCAGGTTCTTCTTAAAGGTGGTATATTTAAAGAGTCATGATACAGTAATCCAAAGCGACAGGGGCTCCCCTTGGCACTTGGCACCAACTATGAAAGCTGCTCACTGCTGAGCAGATCGGTATATATAGCTCCCCTTACACACAGGCCCCACCTGGTATGTACACTTGACAGATATTTATCTGTCCTAACACTTCTAACTGTGCAGAGTCTATGGGGCTCTTAATAGAGGGGGAACCACTACTATGTTACACAATAGGTTATCAGTGTTCCACACTGGGAACCTTCTGGTTCCTGTTGAGGTACACCATAGCCTATGGCTGATACCCAGGGCCCAGAAAAGTTGATATCTTTCTCATTGTATCCTATAACAGTATTTTCTAATTTGTTTCAGTCTAGCTCTTGACATTTGTTTAACATAATTTGTAGGTACAGGTGTTCCTGAGTCGGCTGAATAGTAGGCCAATAGGGTTCACACTAGCTGGGTTCATCTACATAGATGCTTCTTGTCTTCTTACAGTAAGTGAATGGAAACTTTGAACATGATTCAAGGTTGAATATTTCCTACTGAAATTCTTTGAGCATGGTATATGCATAAAAAGCTATCAATACTAGAAATATATAATATATAATATATAATACGTAGACAGGATTATGGGGTCTTTGAGTTAGGCTATGATTTATTGTGTTCTTTACTTTCCCAAATTCATTCAGTACCATGGATATCCCTAGTTATTGTGAAAGGTAATTCACATTCTTATGACATTCCCAAATTGAATTTCATTTCCTAAATGACTGACAAACACTTTTCATTTGAAACTCTTTCAGAGTATAAAAGTGAAGTGGACTAGTCCAAAAAGTGTGTCTAAAGAGTAGAATATTTCTTTATTACCCAATGATAGTTACAAAAGTTCTTACCTTTGTATGTTTGTTGGTATCTAAGTAGATATGTTGATATTATAAACTTTAAAAAAAAAGTGCAAAAGATAGAGCTAAAAGTTAGTTATCAGGACTGTTGTGTTGTGAAAGTAGATTGTCTCATCTAGATTCATGGGAAACAATTTCAATTCTCCTTCAAACAGATGAGCGCTTGATAGTATTTTTATCACTTACAGGTTAATTTTTGATATTTTGTGTATAAAAATACAGGGAAATCAACATCTAGGCGTGTGGGGTGGTGTAGTGGTTAGAGTGTCTGTCATTTGTGCGGGCGGCCCGGGTTCAAGTCTGGGCTGAGGTCGGCTAGCTGCTACTCCCCTCTGCATGTCTCCCTGTGACAACAGCAGGGTTATCAAAGGCTCCTTGTGGGCCATCGGCTGTTGTGTGTAGGGCCCTGCCTATGGGACCCTGCACATTAAAGAACACCTGCCTCGGTAAATGTGTAGGGGTATGGTCTTTATCTTCTCATAGATTTGTTCATTCCATAGATACGATCATCAACAACAGAATTGTCAAACCTTGTTCTTGCCGTGATATGACCTTAGATGTTGCTACGGCGTTAAACCCCAATAACCAACCAACCAACATTTTTATCTGATGTGGATAAATTTGTAAACCAAAGTGAAAAACATGAAGTATTTACAGATAAAAAATACAAAAATCACTTGTTGCCAATTTTCCATTTTGATAAAGCACAAAGGATGCCATTATAAATGGAATATTACACTAGGCTTGTGAAGTCGGAAAATGGCTTTGTACTAACCACTGTTTATGTTGAATTTCAGATAGCGGGCACTTTGGTGACCTACACCATTGTCATGTTCCAGTTCAAGCCAAGTTTGCAGTGTGGCAATCTTGCTAATACATGGGCACCTTCTTGGACTGAGAACACCACATCACCCTTCTTGAATATCACTTCTTTTGCAGTGTAAAACGCTATACCAACTAGGCAATTTTACTTGCAATGGGTGACTGCACAAGAGAAAAATCACCTGGCACAATCACCCCGTGTTCAAAGTTGCTGGGTGATTTCCCATGGATATGTATGTACATTTTGGATGACAAGATGTAGACCAGGATCTCTTGTAAAATTGTCAATAAAATCAACAGACAATTATCAAACTTGCTTAATGAGCCAGTCGCATGCTGACTTTACCAGAGATTCTGTCATTCATTGGTGTACAGAAAAATTGCCTACTGGGTATTGAGGCTTAAGGCTGGTTTCCACTCTAGTGACTTCTCTTTAGATGATTCTAGTGAATTAAAACCAATTATTCTCGGTAAAATAATATGTGACCCATTTTAGTGAATTAAAACCAATTATTCTCGGTAAAATAATATGTGACCCATTTTAGCGAATTCAGTTGGACGTCACACCGGATCAGAATCTATCAAATCAAACCTTGACCAAAATATGAATGAATGAAAAAGAAACAATTTTTGACTGATACTATGAATAATGAGAAATATATTGGCTGTCTATACCTCAATCTAGCCAAAGCACTTGATTCAGTGCATCTTGGCTCGCTTGTAGTGAAACTAATAATTATTGGTATTGGTTTCCCTATAAGTGGATTAAAGGATCACTCAATATCAACCGAATTTGGTCATAGTGTTTCAAAACCTGTAAACTTGCTATATGACATCCTACAAGGTTGAGTGATTGGAGCAACCCTGTCATATGTTGGAAGAAGTGAGAATGTGAAAATTTGTCTATATGTGGATGATACAGTGCTATATTGCAGTGAATCAGACCCGCTGAGAATCAATTCACAGTCAAGCTGCACTGAATGAAATGGACAAAACAAAATTTTGTATGTATGACACTTGACACAAGCTCAAATGGTTCCTTGCACATGATTTTTTCAATGTCTATTCATTATCTCCTTAATTTCTCTGTAGTATTCGAGAAATATCTTAAAAAGACAAAAATCAAACAGTCATGTAGAAGTATTAGTGAATTTATTAAAGATCCAGTGACACGACCTGGGCTGCCCAATGAAATCTATTTCATTCTTGAAAACTAAGATTCACACTGTTACTTATACGTCCCTAGGGTATAGCCATGCAGAGCTATGTGGAAAAAAAGAGTAGAATCATCATATCTCGGTAAAATGGCTGCACACCACTGAGCAGGCTGGAAGTGATGTAGCAAGATGCCTAGCTTAAGGATTACGCCAGTACATTCAATGCTGGGGCAGAGGCAGATTGAGAGATGTCCAAAGGGGGGAGGCACCCTATTGTAAAAAGAAATTCTGCTTGACCCTCTGCGTCTAAGAATGTTACATTAAAAAGCTTAATATTCGACCAAATATAAGGGGTTGGGGCACGCATGCCCCTGTGCCCCCTCTAAATTCACCACTGCTGGGCGATAATACTTTTTTCTCAAATTGAGTGTACACACTTCCACCTTTTGACGATCTTGGACAACATAATTTGATAATATTTTGAAAAATGGGTGTACACACATCTTGTGTCTTTGTGTTCATGGAAGTTGCACCACTGCAGTGAAAGCAAACGCCATAGCCTTGTGGAGGTAGTGTGAAGACACTCTCACACCACACACGAATTTCACAGCTTGCATGGTATACTGGTCCAAGCTTTGTCAATGTCTATTGGTGGCCGAAATTAACAGTGTTTCCAGGGTGCTATATTCATTTCACTCTTTACCCTTAGTAAAATTGGCGAATTTGGCACATTTGTAAGATGATTTAATATATCCCCTTATCTGTTAATCGCAAAACTTTAGTGCCTCATAAACTACAAGAAGTTTTTTTAAAAGGACTAAAACTAGTCAAGCGGTAACTACACTAATGTAGCCATTTGATACCATCATTTTCTAGCCAAAGTATAATTTCAATCGCCATTATCTGCAGTATGGCGACCTAGTTGAATATGCCAAATAACCTGTAATGTTTTTATGTTGACATCACTCTTTTTTTCCCATTTAAACCACCTTTATTATCTTGATAAAAAGAAATGTCATTAGTGCTATAGTATTTTCATATTTGCAACACTGTCAAAATCTTGTTGGTCATTGTCTTAAGTATTTTATTATACATGTGTACCAGTCCACTTTATTATGATGGCATCTTGCTACGTCACAACATGGCGCATGGGCCATAGGTGCGAGGGCAGATTGACACCTGGTTGACCCAAATACAGGTGAAAGACACCGCGTACTTGGGGTGTTAATATACCCTTTTAACATCTTACCTATGGCATTACATATTTTAAGATCCCTACTTCGCTCTGGTTAACTTTATAACACATGTAAATATTGTGTCCCTGGATCTTTAAGCAAAGAAAAATTTGGGAATTTCCTAAATTCTAGGCTTTCAGTTCTGTCCTGGCTGCATCAGAAAGGGGAAATCCCTTTTAAAATAACTTCAGTTATCTCAAGAATCTCAGGTAATTTTTATATGAATTTAGGCGAATAAAAGATATCTGTTTGTATAGCATGTATTTGGCCTAATATGAATATTTAATACTACAGCTAAAATTCCTTTGTATACACTATTGAGAGTTGGGAATTCTCTTTCTTTTGAAAGGTGGGGATTCCCAATTAGTGTTCTTGTGACATCCCAAATTAGTGGATTTCCCTGAAAATAAATAAAATAGAACATATCTGCATCTAAATTTGGAATATCCTTAAAATATTTCTTGCATTATTATTTCTTGGCTGCTCCATGCTCAAAGAGTTTCATTTCAAACTATTTATCCTTTGATTACATGTAAGGCTTCTTTTAAAGAACCCTGAACTTCTTCTCTGAAACTTGGAGATAAAACCTAATTTCATGTTCTAAATATAACTATCTAGGGGTAACACTTGATGAATGTCTCACCTTAGCGTCTCACTTCAACAATGTCTTCTACAAAAAGGTTCATATAAAATATTTCAATTGTGCAAAATCAGGAACTTTATTGACAGGAAAACAAGATTACTTATCTATAAGCAATTAATAATTCCCTTAGTTGAATATGCTAGCTTTATGTTAAATTTCAATAGGAAGCATGACTCCAAAATAGGGCACTTCTAATGTGTTTAGATATACAGAATCCACAAGACATCACTGTATCAGACTTGAATGCTATTGCTAATATATAAACACTCTTAAAAATCACAGGGACACTCCATCATCATTTGTACCTTTTCACTATAAGTTTGTTGATGACTGGTGGATACACTTAGAAAGACATACCAGACAGGTAGATCAATGTTTATTTAAAACAGATATTGTTAAATCTGAACTATATGCAAAGAGTCCTGACTTTGTTGGGGCCAGACTTTGGAATAGTTTACCTGGCCAAAATGCAGAACTTAGAGTCAAAGTTTGATTTTAATGGTAAAGGGTCTCATATGGTAACTATACTGATTGAATTACTACTTTTCAATTGGTGTTGTTAATTTGATATAGTTGACCTGTAGAATGCATTCACAGCTTAAAAACTAGCTATGAAAATGTATAATTTTGATGGGTGTAAATTTCCTGCATGATTAGTCAATAAAGAGTTATGCAACAAACTAAATGTTTTGCACAAAGGTAGTTAGTAAAACATCTTGTGTATGTAACTAGTAGTAGTATGTAAATAAAATAAACAAATAGTCATCAGATTGTGAAAGATGTATTTTAAAAGGTACTTGAAATTACACAAATTACTTTGTCATATAGTCTGATTATGGTGGGCGCTTATGGTCAGTGTAATAAACCTGGTTACAACAGACAGGCTAAGTCTACCAGAGGCTGCACTACTTGGGGAAAAATCAGGACATCTTTTTATTACACTGGCTATTGTGACTCATCTGTTATCCACCAATAAACTTGACTCTCAGCCAAGCGTTGTCTGTGTTTTGGATATGAGCGCCCATCTCGTGGACTAGTTCTACCATTCAGCTAGCGAGGATAAAGATGATTAAGTACCAGTATCTCCAAGAGTAAAGTGATTACAGTTCCCCATTCCAGTTGTTAATACCCTAAATAAACACTAGTGTTCACATTAAGAGATACAAGTTCTAGATTGACTGTACAATACTCTTTTGCAATATTCTAAGAAAAATGTTTCAGCAATGCTGCTACATTATATTATAATGTAATGCTGCAATGTTTCTACAAAATTTTATGAGAACGGTGTGGAAATGTTACATATGTTAATTTTTTCCCAAAACATTATTTTCATAATGCTGCAGCAATGTTGTGAGAAAACCAAAAGACAAATCTACAGATTCTACAGATGGTACAGCTAAGATCACAGTCAACGTTAATAATTTTGCTCAATTTTCAAGTAATTTGCATCAGTAAGGCATTTTGAATCAGGGATTTTATTCCTGGTCAAAATTTAACAAAATACTTATATGAGGAGTCAAATGTAAATAAATGATCCACTTACACACCTTTTTTGTAGTTTGGTATCTGACACACCTCCAAGATCCTTGAGACACAAATTGTAAATGCAACAGGTCATTAGCCTGAGATGAACTAACCTTAAGGAATGTCAGGTTATTTCCTTGGTGTACGCCAAATTACAGCTGAGGGAATCATATACATGAATAAAGTATTAGATAAAGCTGGTTATTTTAAGTTTCTATTTTGTATAATAATATATTGTTTCAGACAGTGTCCTCACAAAAAAGGAACAAAATACTCATTAATATAAGGATGGTGTTAATAAATATCTTCTTATTGTAATTAAGGTAATAGTAAATGGCAAAAAATTATTTTTGATTGATTTCAAGTGAACAAAAACACTTTTATTAAGTTTGTGAAAAAGTTGTAAAAAGTTACATTTAATGTTGTTAACAACCTCACTGCAACCTTTCTGGGAATCCATATTTTTACATTGTGAAAATGTAAAATGTATGTATTAGCTGGATCAAAGGATCAAAAACTGGATACACAAAATGGACTTTGGCATATTTAGCGGTCACATTAGGTCTGATAATGGAACAGCAAACACTATGTACTTAAACGTTTGATGACTGCATTATAGTGGTCAATGTATTGATGATCAGACCTGCTTTTATGCAGTTCTTTGTTATAAAGGACCCACTGTGAAGCTGGCCACATTTGTACTGCCATTGCGTGTGGTTAGTTGGTTGGTTATTGGGAAAGAAATTCACATTAAGATTATTTACATCTAAGGTTATATATACAGCAAACGCAATGTCAATTTGTCTTGGATGCTTAAATCTTTGCCTTTCACATAACAGCCATAGACCCTCAGGCCTTTGATAGCCCTGTTGTTGGCACAGGGTGGAAAAATAGGCAGGGTGCAGAAGCCAAACCCAGCCCAGGAATAAAATTGGGCTACCTGCATGTGAGAACAACACTCTAGCCATTTCACAGATATTGGAATATAGCAAAATGGGTGATTCCAATAATATAAACATGGGACGGCAGGTTCAGGTTGATAATGGGTCTGACAGTGTCATTTGGAAAACAGTCCGCAAGTTTTCCCCTTTTTTTGTGCTTGTTGGAGTCTATGCCAGAGATGACAGAAGAGGAAAATGTCTGGACATTGCTGCAAAGATATACTGTGGACTGGTAACCTGTATCAGTGTCTTAACTTTCCTTTCATACCTTCCCTTTCTCTATTCTAGTTACTCTTGTACTACATATTTTGTCTACACTTTGGTTAACACTTTGTTCACATTTTGTCTGATGGCTACATATGGGTCATGGATATATGTAAGTCAGCATCTCATGGAACTTTGCCTATTATTAGAAAATTCTTTTCTGATTATGAAAGCAGATTTTCCAAAAAATCTAAATAGAAAGGTTGTGATCTTAATAGCAATCATGATCATTTTCTTTGTGGGCAATCTGACCAGGCTGATTCAACCATTTCTCATGACATATTATAAGATGTCTATACCAGGTCTCTTGTCTAATGATGATTTGTATTATATTCAGCTTATTCAAATTCCAACACTCTATTTCATACACAGATACTTAGCTCTATTTACTAATATCCTCATAGATGCGACTATGTTCAATGTTTCAGTATTTGTTACTTTCTGGTGCTACCTATTCCATTTTTGTTTTAATTCATGTCAAGAAAAAATAAGAACGATTTTACAAGAGAACTTAATACCTCAGGGTCTCATAGACAAGATGAGGTTAAACTTTGAACAGTGTGTCAAATTTGCAACTAACACTGACAAAAACTTCAGGACTTTCCTGGGAATTACTGTGTTTTGCTACCTGTCTATACTATGTTTGAGTATTTTTCTGTCTGCAAGTAAAGATAGTGAAATTCAGACAACCTCTTTCTCTTACCTGTCTTCCATTCTCCCACTGGTCCTAGTTATCATTCCTCCATTGATATCAAACGGCAAGGTAGGTGAAAGGTGTTATTTATCTACTAGAATCAAACATTTTCTCCAAACCTTTTTGTAAAGATCTTAAAGCCGTATGCTCACTGGGATGAATCAGTGCACAAATGGGCTGATTACTAGCAAGAGAATCAGCTGATTGTACTGTCTATTGAGATTGCAATCAGCATACAATATTGAAGTGTACATGTTGAATGTGAACTGGAGTTAAATTAGATCATTATTCTGGCAGAATCAGCTGCACTCAGTTGGCTGAATTGGTCAAAATCGTCCTGGCGGTATGCCGCTTTACTACTGGTGAATTGGTGCCCTATTTAAATAACTCCAAATGGAGGAAATGGAAAGGATAACACTCATATTTTTCTTATTTAAAGTACTTGTATGTGGCTTTGCAGTAACCACTCCTCTTTTCCCTGTTAGCCTCACCCTGTTGATTTGAGATTTTGTTAAACTTTGAGAAATGTCCAATTCAATTAATCACTTTTCTGAAATATATCATTTTATTCTCTCAGACTTATTCATGCTGTGACATCATTTATCAAATAGACTTGACTCTTCTGGATGACAGAAGCCTTCAAGTGGCGAGATTATTCTATAAATCTCTGTTTCTTAAGTATAGTTGTTGAGCTGTCTTAGATATAACTTCACACAATTTCTTAGTTAATCATATTAATCTACGTCAATAATGAAATAGTTGGAAATGTTTTTTCTGGGTACCAGTAATAGGTTATCAGTGTACCACACTGGGAAACTTGTGTCACTGCCCAGCAAACACACAACGTGGATACGACATTGCATTTTCGTTGTAGATTGGTTACGTTGTAGACTGACATACCAACAAAGTAACAACAACGTAAAGTACAATGTCAGACTACAACGTGCTCATAACCTCCAATTACTACGTTGCACACACGGTGTAAACACAACATAACCTGTAGCTGACCACTATAAAGGGGTGGGAGGGGGTGTCGGTCATGACTCTGGCCGGCCGCAACATTCCCTTTGTAGTACTAAGCCGACAAGTGGAGGGGGGAAGCGGCCATGACCCAGGCCGGGCAGTGACAACCCTTAGTAAGGGTAAGCTGACCAGAATAGGAGGGGAGGAGGGGGTACTGGCCGTGACTCAGGTCGAGTGCGACAGTCCTTTAGTTGGCCCAGGGCGAATTATCTCCACTGATATTAGGCCTATATATATGTGGTTCCTGGCAAGGTACACCAATAGCCTTTGGTTTATACCCAGTATAACAATATTTCATCATTTGTTTTAGTCTGGCTGTTTACTTTTGTTTAACGATGTTTGTAGGTACAGGTGTTCCTGAGCCGGCTGAATAGTAGGCCTATAGGGCTCACTCTAGCCGGGTTCATCTACATCGATGCATCTTGTCTACTCACAGTAAGTGAACAGAAACTTCGCACATAATTAAAGGAGTAATATGTCCTATTGAAATTCTTTGAGCATGGCATATGCATCAAAAACTATTGATACTAGAAATATGTTTAAACATTCCAAGCGTAGACAGGATTATTGGATATTTCTTGTTACAAAAACCCAGGGAAATCCAAATTTCTATCTGTTGTGGATAATTTTTCAAACCAACCTGAAAAATATGAAGTATTTACAGATACAAAATATAAAGAAACACTTATTGCCAATTTTCCATTATGATGAATCACAAAGAATACCATGATAAATGGAACATTAAAATAGTCTTTGTGAGGATGTGAATTACAGATGCGGCTTTATACTCACCAATGTTTACTTTGAATTTCAGATGGCAGGAACTTTGGTGACCTACACCATTGTCATGTTCCAGTTCAAGCCAAGCTTTCAATGTGGTAATTCTGCTAATGCATGGGCACCTTCTTGGACTAACAACACCACATCACCCCTCTTGAACATCAGCTCTTTTACAGCGTAAAGCACCATACCCACTAGGGGATTTTACTGGCATCCGATGACTGCAAAAATCACCTGGCACAATCACCCAATGATCAAAGTTGCTGGGTGGTTCCCTGTGGGTATGGTGTTCATTCTGGTTGACAATGAGCGCACGTAGAATTGCCAGTAAAATTACCAGTTAAATTGTTGCGTAAATATAAAACATCCTTGATAACCCAGTCATCTTACATCTTTACCAGTGATTCTGTCATCACATGGCTGTCTCCATCCACAGGTCTATAGTAAAATTGGCTGGTGGGTATGGGGCTTAATCCCATTCATGGAAAAATACAGTTGTCAGCCACTGACATTCACAAGACAAGATATTACCTCCATCTTTTTATTGTTGATAGTCTTATTGTCAGCCGACAAGTTAGTATCGGTCAACAGCCAACTTACCAGAAAGCTCTTACATTAATTTCAGACAACAATTAATATTCATTTTTGCTGGTTTTGTTCTTTAGGTCTTTATATATAGGAATTTAACCAGGAACCAGCAATGACACACTGGTCTCCATCAGTTCCTTCATATTAAGCATATACCAACTCTCACCCACCAAACCCAGCAAAACGTCCAGAGTGTTAATTTATTTTGTATATAATAATACAACATTAAATCGACAAATCTGCGAAACAAATGCTATGAGCAGAGACAAATGATAGAGAGCTGCCACCTGGCGGGAATATATAGAACCAGTGAAAGATAAGGGGCATAGCTTGAGATGGTTTAGGATACCTGTCAATAATCTAGGCCCATTTGCATATTAAGTCTGAGTTCAATTGTGTGTTTTTCTGTTTTTGAGTTAATTTTTTCAATTCCGCGACATTTATGTTAAAAGTACACTGCAAACTAAAGGTAATTTAGGGATTCATATCACATGCATGCAGTGATCTAGACACTTGGATTAATTAGTACCTAGTGCTCCAAATTCACAATTGTGAACCTTTTACCTGTTTCATTGATGTTCTTCCCCTGTCCCCAGTGCTTGTTTATGCTAGATGTTAACAGTTGTCACAGTTACTAGTCAGTTACTTCATCTGATGAGCACAAATCAGTGCTGTATTTGGAATATACAGGACAAAAGTATTCACCGAAGCAATCACCTTTAGATTAGCAATTCATAATTCAAAGAGACATATATTTATTATTCTTTCAGGAGATATTCAGAAATACACTACCCATAATGGTTTCTTGTAAATGATTAAAGACAATTTTTATAAAGAGTAGTAGCAGCTGATTTGTTGTTGCTGACACAGAATAGCATATGGGAATCATTATTCCCTTGTCTAATCCAATTTTGTATGCGGAGTTCGCAAAAGTTAAAAGTTACCTTCAAAGCAAATATTTGGTATGTATTAGGTGCTAAAAGGATCAGAAACTGGATACACAAACAGCCTTTTACATATTTAACGGTCACCTAAAGTCTGATAAAGGAACAACACCCACTTTATTCTTAAATATTTGATGACTACATCGTAATGGTCTATGTATTGATGACCATACCTGCTTTTATGCAGTTCTTTACATAAAGGATGCACTGTAAAGCCGGCCACATTTGTACTGCAATCACGAGGGGTTAGTTGGATGGTTATTGGGATCGAACTTTGGATAAAATATCTACATCTAAGGTTATATACAGCAACACTAATGTTTGACAATTTTGTCTTTGATGCTTAAATCTATGCCCTTCACACAACAGCCATAGGACCTCAAGCCTTTGATAACCCTGCTGTTGGAACAGGGGGGGGGGGAATAGACAGGGTGCAGAAGCCAAACCCAGCCCAGGAGTGAAATTAGGAAACCTACATGTGAGACCAACACTCTAGCAACTTTGCAATATTGGATGAGAGCAACATGGGTGATGCCAATATAATCGACATGGGACAGCAGTCGCATGTTGATAATGGGTCTGACAGTGTCATTTGGAAAATGGTCCGCAAGTTTTCCCCGCTCTTTGTGCTTGTTGGAATCTATGCCAGAGATGACAGAAGGGGAAAATGTCTGGACATTGCTGCAAAGATCTACTGTGGACTCATAACCTGTATTAGTGTCTTAACATTCATTTCATACCTTCCCTTCCTCTATTTCAGTTACTCTTGTACTACATATTTTGTCTACACTTTGGTTAATACTTTGTTCTCATTTTGCCTGATGGCTACATATGGGTCATGGATATATGTAAGCCAGCATCTCATGGAACTTTGCCTAATATTGGAAAATTCTTTTCTGCTAATGAAAGCAGAGTTCCCAAAAAATCTAAATAGGAAGGTCGTGATCTTGATAGCAATCATGATAATTTTCTCTGTGGGCAATCTGATCAGGGTGATTGAACCACTTCTCATAACGTATTATAAGATGTCTATACCATTTCTGTTGTCTGAAGATGATTTATATTATATTCAGCTTATTCAAATTCCAATACTCTATTTCATACACAGATACTTAGATGATTGCATTACTTTCCTCATAACTGCAATCATGATTAATGTTTTAGTATTCTTTACTTTCTGGTGCTACCTGTTCTATCGTTGTTTTGATTCATATCAACAAAAAATAAGAATTATTTTACAAGAGAAAATAATACCTGAGGGTCTCATAGACAAAATAAGGTTAAACTTTGAACAGTGTGTGAAATTTGCAACCCACACCGACAAATACTTTAGGACTTTCCTGGGAATCTCCATGTTTTGCTATCTGTCCATAATATGTTTGAGTATTTTTCTGTCTGCAAGTAAAGACAGTGGAATTCAGGCCACCTCCTTCTATTATCTATCTGCCATATTCCCGCTGGTCCTGGTTACTATTCCTCCACTGATATCAAACAGCAAGGTAGGCCACTATATCTACTAAAATTGAAAATTTTTCCAAACCTTTTTGTAAAGATCTGATAGCTGCATAGTCCTGGGACTGAATCAGTGTACAAATGGGCTGATTACTAGGAAGAGAATCACCTGACTTTACCATTGATTCAGATCACCAAACAGTCTAAAATACAGAATGTACATGTTTGATGTGGATTGGTGCTAAAATTGGCTGATTATTCTGGTAGAATCAGCTGATTCTATCACTGATCAGTTGGGTGAATTAATAAAAAAAATCCCTGTGAGTATGGCGCTTGACTACGGGTGAATAACTCAAAAAAAGAGAAAATGGAAGGATAAAATCTTTTTCTTACTTTAAAGTACTTGTAAAATATGATGTATCCTTTGTTTTCAAAGTGGGAGCGGGGCTTCACAATAACAACTCTTTTTTCCCTATGTTAGCCCCAACTTGTTGACTTGAGATGAAAAGTTTGAACATTTTTTCGTTCAATTGAATGATTCTTTTTGATTCTTTTTATTCCCTCAGATCTATTCATGCTGTGACATTATTTATCAAATAGACATGACTCTTCTGGATGACAGGAACCTTCAAGTGGTGAGATTATTGTATAAGTTTCTCTTTCTAGTAAGTGTATCATTGAGCTCTCTTAAACATAGGTTCATACAGTTTGTTAATTAATCATGATTAATTTACATCAATAATGAAATACTTTGAAAGGTTTTTGTAACTTTCAAATGAGGAGGAGAACTACTTCTCTGGAGCTTTGGGTACTAGCATCAGGTTGTCCCCGTAATATGCAAGGGACTTTCTTCATCACTGTTTCCCAGTGAGGTACACCAATACGCTGTGGCTGATAAAAAAATTTGTTCTGATCCTCATTGCCTCTCTATAACAGTATTCTTACAATGTTTTCACCCTAGCTCACTTTTTTCTAATATTGTACATAGGCACAGGTGTTCCTGAGCCGGCTGAATGGTAGGCCGATAGGGCTCACAATGGCTGGGCTCATCTACATAGATGCTTCTTGTCTCCTGACAGTAAGTGAACGGAAACTTTTCACATAATTAAAGGATTAATATGTCCTACTGAAATTCTTTTAGCATGGCATATGCATCTCCTTACAGTAAGTGTATTAGTAGGTTATGGAAAAGCTTGCTTTGCATCTGTAAGCAATGATTATCCTAAGTATCACAGTCATCTTCAAATGACTAGATTTCTATTTTCTTTCCAAGTTGGTCTTGATGATGTGCTATTTGTTGTTCAGTTGACAAATCCATAATTATATAAATGTGCTTTATGTCCTAGATATTTTTTCTGCATTCAGAATCTTTTCTATTTTAAAAAACCTTATATCAATGCATGGTCAACACTATCTTTCTATGATCTGATATAGAGGTAGACTATGCTATTTCTCAAAGTCTAATGCTTATTTCGTTTTTAAACCAGTCTTTTTGATAGGAAAAATAATTTCCTTTTGGACTGCAAGCCAATGTATCTATTGTATTTATTCATTTACCTCTTTTAGTTTTGCTAAAGAGGTGTAAGATCTAGAATGTTCGTAGATACATTGTGTAATCAGAATTGGAAGTTAAAAGTATTTAACTGAGGTTTTCAGTCATTTTGGTTTTGGGTGTCTTGTCTTAAGGACGATGGTTGAATTTGTTGTCCTTGAATCTTCAAATTTTGACACTAACAATGTGTTTCTAGGTAGTTCAGAGGCTAAAGTATAAGATAATTTCTCTACAAATCTGCAATTTTGGATTTTCGGCCTGAATGATATTTCAAATTCAATGAAGGGGTCACAATGGATCACCATACCCAATGAATTGAAGAAATCTTTTGACAAAAGAGTGCATATTCTAGTCTTTTGAATTATTTTGGAGCACAGCTGTCATTATAAGAGGCATGATGCTAATTAATTCAACCATCTTGAGGTCAGTGGTATTGTGTTGAATGAATATCATATCTATTGAGCTCTCTAACTTACAAACAAATGATATTAGAATCATTTCCACTTATCCAGATGTGAAAATTATGGTATTTTTCAAAATTGGTCAGCCATCTTGGATTTTGGATTTCTGCATTGACCTGAACTAAATAATTGATTTCCCTGACCCATAGTCCCCCTATTTTGACACCAACCATGTCGCTCTAGTCATTCTAATATGACTGTAGCATACTCCACAATTTGGACAGAGCAGTCCATGTGAGCTCATATACACTCTGTCTGTGCATGGTGGTGTACATCATTAACAGACTGGCTGTGTGCATTTAGCCCCTTATACAATTAATATTACTTGAAAATACATTTAAAAAATTGTTTAGAATAAAGGCACATACCCACTTTGCTTACAAAGATTTTATTCACTTGGTGTTCAGTGTTGACCCTTTCTATTTACAAGAAACACGAATTTGTTTTTGGAACCAGGAGCTGTGGATGGAAAAGGTCAGCACTAGTTGTCTCTGTCAGCACAGTGACAATGCAGCTTTAAGCGGCATAGCCACTAGGCGATTTTGACCAAGTCGGCCAACTGAAATCAGCCTACTCTAGTCGGATAATTGGCCGTTTTAAGCACCAATTCAGATCACCAGTTATTATGTAACAGTGAAATGCACGTGTTTGATATGAATCGGTGCTAAAATCAGCAGATTATCTTGGTAGAATCGGTTGATTTTAGCACCGATCAGCCGGCCGATTTGATAAGAATGTCCTAGTGTGTATGGGGCTTTATACTCACCAATGTTCACTATGAATTTCAGATAGCAGGAACTTTGGTGACCTACACCATTGTCATGTTCCAGTTCAAGCCAAGCTTTCAATGTGGTAATATTAACAATGCATGGGCACCATTTATGACCGAGAACACCACATCACCCCTCCTGAACATCACCTCTTTTACAATGTGAGGCTGGTTTCTACTTCATCGACAAACGCAATTGTCAGCCCCCGACATTAACGAGTCACTAGACAACAATGGTAGACTTGCCTAATAGGCAATGTCGTTATCCAATTTGAATCCAATGGGTGACAGACTAGCACACCAATGACAAGAGACTACCTCCATCTTTGTTGTTGAAGGTCTAATAATTATTGTCAGCTGACAAGTTGGGTCAGCGACCAACATACCAAATCAAGATCGATTATGTCCATGCATACACTACCAACATGCTATTTTGTCAATTACAGTTGATGTGGGACACCAGTGGACTTAAAATTTTGGAGGGCTAATCATAATGATCAAGGGGGCGGGATGGTGTAGTGGATAAGGTCCTCACCTCACACTTGGGAGGCCCATGTTTGAGTCTGGGCAGTGCCTGTTACACCACCTTGCCTTGCCATTGTTTTTACCCTAATAGATTTGGTCAGTCAACTGATATACACAAATGCGAGTGGCCTGGATATAGCTGAAAAATTTCTGAGCGGACGTAAAACTCCAACAATCTTCATCATCATCATCATGGACAAAATTAATAGGGTTAACACTGGCCAGGTGACCAGGTACACTATCTCTCGGCTATTATTTGTCTCATGGGGAACTGCCTTTCTAGACCAACAATAAAAAAGCTTTAATATAATATAATGAAAGAGCATGAAATGGACTTAGTTGTATCATAAGAAAATGTTAAATGATTAGGTATTCTAAATACTTTATCTGTCCATTTCGTATTGTATTGTCTGGTGACAAGATGCATAGAGCTACAATCTGACTTTTGACAGCTCTTAAACATCCTAATGTCTTCTGTAGCCTTTATATTAGACATATTAGAGGAGCAGTAAGGAAGAGGTGGTGCATATTGCAAATCCATTTGTTCCATTCCTCATTTCCAGTATTTTCAACATATTTGGAATATTGCCTGGGTGATAAAATATATAAGATTCTTGTCGCTCAACCCATGGGGTTTGTACATATTGTAGTAGTTGCCCTTAGTACATGACTATCCCCTCTTGGTTGTACGGTAACCCTCTACCACCCCTCCCCCAATACCTTTATATAAAGAAACATTTGCATATTTTTTGCATAATATAAATATGTAAAATGCCTGATATTTTTATCCTTGTGTGAACCTGAGATTTGTTATGCATGGTTTTTACCCGATTATATAAAAAAAGAGAGAGAGAGTAGATAAGTTAGTTGCCGAAGCACATCATGCTGAGAAAAAAATTCAAAATATTTATCATTATAGCAGAGTGGGAGTATTTAACTTGATATCTTTCACTTTTATTAGAATAATATGAGTAAGTATTATTGGATAGATTATATATCTATGGTATCGTTTCTACTGTTTTTATGCTCTATTGTTGCACAGGTATACATATCACCATCTTCACTATGCATTTGTTGCCAATCAACCAACTATTGGACTAATCTATGAAATGATGGAATCTATGATAGAGACCATACCCCTACACATTTATAAAGGCAGGTGTTCTTTTATGTGCCTGGTCCCCTAGATAGGGCAAGATAAACAGCAGCAGGTGGCAGTCGTAAAATCATGCAGATAGATCCCTATTGGTTAAAGGTTGTAAACATATAGGATTCCTCTATGCAAGAACATTTCCCAGATTTCTTTTCAGATTAAAAAGAATACATGGCTTTACATAGAATACTGGTCCAATACCTGTAGAATATACTGTGTTGAAATGCTTCCATAATTAGATATAACATGTTTGATTGGTTTTGTTGCCCTCAGCAATAGCTGGGCGATGTAAATTGTATGGACAAAACTACAGCAACAATTCAGAAAAGTTGTTGTGCACTGTTGCTGTACTTTTGCTGTGTTTTTGTTGCCAAGCGGAATTCACCCTTATAATTATTTTACATTGTTGCCATGTGTTGCTGGGTGATACTTTACTTGTGTCTCCCAACTTAACCCACACTTTAAATTGGGATTGCAATGTGGCTACAAATCTTTAAAATTACATGGGCAATACTAGGGAACAAAGGTGAAGATCACAATTGCCAACTAAATATCAAAAATATTATTGACGTGTTGAAGTGCTTCAATTAGACTTACCATGTTTGAATCCATTAGTCACTCTAAGCAACACCTGGGTAATTTAATGTCTAAGGGCCTTCCATGTGGCGACAAAAACACATTGACAGTACAGCAACTGACCACCAACAACCTTTCTGAATTGTTGCTGACCAGTTGTCCATACAAATTAAGTTGCCTAGCTGTTGCTGAGAGCAACAAAAGCAATCAAACAGGGTAAATGTAAAGGAAACACTTCAACATAGCAATAATGTTCCCAAATATTTAATGGGTAATTGTGCAATTTTCCTGTTTCCCAGTGTTGCCCGTGAAATTTTCTAAATTTGTTGCCACGTGGAATTCCCACTTTACGGGCAACGGTCAGCGACAGTTCAGTAAGGTCGTTGCTGACCCATTGCTGTACCATCACCATGTTGTTGCCACGTAAAAGGCCCCTTTTATCCTATTTGTACAGAATCAATACCTTACTGTGCATTTCAAATGGAGGTAAACTCCACGACTATAGCTAATGCATTAGTGTTGGCAACGAACATTTGCCGTGGCAACTACCCATCACAAAATGCTACTTTTTATGGTCAAAACATGATAGATCAATCGCAGACAAATTTCTGATAAATGGAATGATGAATAAGAACAGGTGTAGGTGCAACCATTGATGGTCATGATTCAAATTTACAGCAGGTAGTTTACCAAAAGGGATGCCATTAAAAGAACTATCCAGTTTGCATAACCTGCTTGCTATTGAATTTGTATTTTTTTTAATTTCTGAATTTCCTTTTTTGTTTTGTTCACTTTTTTCTAGGATCTAGCAGTTTCCTCTTACATTTTGCCACGTTCATTGTTTTAATGTTTTTTCCTTATGATGCTCTCTATATGTGCGTCAATTTGTATCAGCAAAACATAAAGAAGTTGACAAAAAAAGTGTTACGTCTCCATCTCATGTTGAAATGGTGGGATTAAGCTTTGAAAAGTGTGTGAAATTTGAAAATAAATGTAACAAATACTTTTGGACATTCCTGTGAATCACTGTGTTATGCTATACATGTCCGCAATATTTGTTTATATTTATATGTATATATGTTTGTGTATTTTTCTGTCTGCAAATAAAGGAAGTAGTTCAGATGGCTATTTATTCTTTAGGATAACCTACTTGTCATGGCTACCATTTCTCAAGTGATATCAAACAGAAAAGATATTGAATAAATCAGGTTATAGATGTACAAAAAATAAGTATGGTTCATCATGTAGCTTAATATAGACAGGATATATGTTGGCCAACATCATGTTAGATATAATTACTATTTAATGATCAACATCACACACTGACATCAGATATGATTGTATAGGTCAAACGATTCATTGAACGTGCGGATACATCTTTTTTTAGAATGGAAAATTTCACTTTTATCACAAGGCGTTATCACAGACTGCTTTCCGCTCTACATAATTATATGTTTAATATAAATCCTCATAGTTTATGTTATTACAAATATACTTGAACTGATTGTAAGTGTTTCGGTTCCAGGCTTTTCCTGCAACTCATGGTTTCTCCCCTCTTGTAAGCACTGTGTGTGCAGGGGATTCGGTGCCGCCTACCAATGATATTGGGGCACTCATATGGACCAATCAGAGCACAGCTCTCAAAACCACAAAGCCTATATAAGGGATTGCAGTACTAATGACCATTCTTGGTCAATCCCCTCCAGAGATACACCTATCTGGGGTGATACATTTTTGTTGGTCATGGTCAGATTTTCTGCTCCCCTGAATTATGTCTGTGCCCTTTCCCTTCTTAAAAATATTGAGTATGGGATTTATGGTTTCCTTATAGTCAGGTATTAACAGTTTACTCAATACCGGTTTTCTCAATCTGTGATTCGTCTTTGAAAATGCTCTATCTACTCCTACGGATCCCTCATGATGGGCCCAACAACATTCATAAATAGTATGCATTAAAAAGAATACTGCACGATTTTTTAAAATTTAAATCAATATCATTAAAGAAACAAATTAATATTTTGTATTTCTAATGATTTAATTAAAACTCTCATTTTACATTTTCACATATTACTAGTGTAAATGCAATTATTTATTTCAAAGAAGCTTGTTTGTTCGCTCAAATAACTATCACTTTCACAATCTGATATGGCTGAAATCATTGTCTGTAATATGATAAAGTTATACTTCATATCAATTTCAATAATTGGTATACAGACTAACATGAAAAAGGGATCAAAAACTGAAGTTATCTCCCAAGAAAGAATATGATGTTATTATAAGGTTGCGGCAATGTTTTGTTTAGTTCTGCTTTGGGTCTTGTTACGTTATTATGATGGCACCAAAAAACGTCTTTAGAACCTATTGCTGCGACTTCACACTGTTACGTTATTGTGACATTCTTGTGAAAATTGGGCAGGTTACAGATTAACCAAAAAGGTATGGTTGCAGAATGTGCTTGTTATGTCCATGCTTACGTGGGCTGTGTCTCGTAAGAGGTAGATGTTGAACATTAGCTGTGGACATTTCACCCTTCTATAATAGTGCTGGTTTAATGATGAAACAGAAATTATACATCATGACTTTAGCAATATGACACTTCGTCTAGTAGCCTGTGATGTCTGCACTAAAGGAGCTCTTGAATTGTATTTTGATTTACCATCAATTTCCAGCTGTATTTCATTACATTTCAATGTAAATTGACTAAATGTTAAAAAACTGTAAAACTCTAAGCAAATTCTGTTTTACTGATTATCCTTGGCTGTATCAATACATAAGACGTTATTAGATCCATGTTGTTAGATAACAATAATTCATATAAGTATTACTGGTTCTATGAAATTGGTCAGGCGATGCCTATGGTGCCACCTGTGAGGTCATAGACAACCTGTCTACCTGAACCCCTATCGTCACCTTCTACAATCAGCAGGGGATACTGTAGACCTATTCTTCCCAGTAAGTCCCAGTGGAAACTGCCACCCTGTATCCCCACGGGGGCTCAGCATTGAGTGTATTTGCTCAACCTAACCAGTCTTCCCCCAATGTTTCAACTGTTCTTGCCATGAATATGACCGAAGCTATCCCAGCCAGCTTGTGACATAACAGAACGTTCTGCGACCAGACTTTTTTTAGTCAGTCTGTTATTTAATAAGATGGCTTGTAACAGTTACATCATTGATGGTGAAGCTGAAACCTCACTGAATCAGAATGTTATTATAACATTATTCTTTTGTGAGGTTAGATGAAACCAAAACAGAACGTTATAAGAACATTCTGTTTGGGTTGAAGAATGTAATCAGAATATTTTAATTACATCACAGTGCAATGTCACAGCAGTATGATGCAGCAACGTTATTGGCAGTCATCAAAAGAACATAACAAGAACCAAGTACTTACACTGTTTCTTAATAAGCCAGGTTTGCGACATATGACAATCATTGTTGTATACAGACCCCCTACTGGTGATGTACAAAATTGTTTAGATTTCATGAATGCAATTCTTGATTCACACCCAGTCACTAACAGTGAGAAATGGATTATGGGAGACCTTAACATAAATTTACTTCGACGAAACCATCCCACATCAAGACAAGTGTTTGATTTTTGCAAGCAGAATCAGATGAAGCAGCTGATCACTGGAATAACACGTTTTTCTGAACATGGAGGTAGCTGTGTTGATCATATATATACTAATAGTCTGACAGTCGCTGCCTCTGGAATTTTAGATGATATTATAAGTGATCACTGCCCTGTGTATGCTGTTCGAAAAAAGAAAAGGAATAGTAAGAATTTTATTAAAACTACTGGTAGATCATATAAAAACTACAATGTTTTTGATTTAGAATCATACCTTGATGATATAGACTGGTCAGAATATGATGTGGCATCAAACACCACTGAAATGTGGAACTTCATTCAAGGTCATATCATTAGTTACCTAGATAAGGTGTGCCCACTGAAAAACCTCACTATTCCAGATAAAAGACCGCCGTGGTTAACAGATGATATACTTAAATTAATCCATGACCAGAATCACTATTTTAGGTTATTCAGAAAATATCATAGAATTGATGATTTAAACATAGCTAAATTCTTAAGAAATAGAATTAATCAAATGATCATTGACAGCAAGAGAAATTTTATTACTAGTGAACTTATCAGGCATAAAAACAATCCCAGGAAATTTTGGCGTACTCTTAAAAGTCTAATAAATCCTAATACCAATAAGCAAATGATCGTGTCCATAATTGATGAGAGTACTAATATCTCAGTGAATCCAACTAATGTAGCAAATTATGCTAATACATTTTTCACTGAGATAGGTGTAAACCTTTCACGGGATATCACTATTGATATAAACAATTCACTTCCACAAAAGTGCAATCGAGAATGTGAATATTTCAATGTGATAAATTTGCAGGATGTCAAGACGTTGGTAAAAGGTATAGATACAAAGAAAACATCTGGTATAATAGGTATATCATCGCAGGTCATTAAAGATGCTTTCCACTATATAGTTCCAAAATTAATGCACTTGTTCAATTCAGCCATGAGTAATGGCACAGTACCACCCAGTTGGAAGCATGCAAATGTAACCTTGATACCAAAATCCGGACCACTGACCAAGATATCTAATTGGCGCCCTATATCACTGTTAAATGTACCCTCTAAGTTGATGGGAAAACTTATGCACTCAAGGCTGTATGATCCTTGTACTGATCTTGATATACTTAGTAAACAACAGTATGGGTTTGTTCCAAACATGTCAACATCAGATGCAATATTTGATTTTGTGAATCACCTTTATACCTCGGCTGATAATAGAGAATACACTGGAGTTATCTACCTTGACATCATGAAAGCGTTCGACTGTGTGAATCATCACAGATTGTTACGCAAACTCGAATCTTTACCTGTTCCTAAAAACATCATGAAGTGGTTTGAAAACTACTTGAATGATCGACAGCAATGTGTCAGTTTTAATAACATGGTCTCTGATAATGCACCTATTCTTACAGGGGTCCCACAAGGCTCAGTTCTAGGGCCACTGCTGTTTATTCTTTATATTAATGATCTCGGAATCCTAGATACTGATGTCAAAATCCAACTGTATGCAGATGATGCAATAATGTACACTTCATCACCAGACATAAACACTGTTAAATCCATACTCCAGAATGCCATGGACAAATTTGAAACTTGGTCAAGAACTAATAGATTGAATCTAAATGTATCCAAATCAAAGCTATGCATTTATGGTAGACGTAATATGCTAAAAATGATTCAACCTGTGAACATCATGTACAGAGGAACTCCCCTGGAAAACTGTGTGCATTATAACTATTTAGGAGTATGGATAGATCATGAGTTGAATTTTGATAAACATTTGACAGAGATGCAGAAGATATTGTCCTTAAAGTGTCATACTCTAAGCAGAATCAAGACCTTTATGCCAGTCAATGTTCGTTTGCAATTCTATAAACAAGCAGTTCTACCATGTATTGAATTCTGTAATTTCCTTCTTGACAGTGGCACAAAGGAAATGATTAATTCGTTGCAGAAAATACAAAACAACGCCCTTCGTAAATGTCAAAATATACAACTACCAATTGATATACATACTGATGATCTCCACACTTTGAGCAATATAGACTATCTTACAAAGCGGGGTGAAATAATGTTGCTACAATTAGTGTACAAGCGTAGTAAACTTGATAGTTTTCTGACAGTACCTAATAAATATGAGACCCGCCAGTCAAAAAAAGTGGTATTTGTTCAAAAGAAACCTAACACTGAACTCTATAAATGCTCACCATATTGGAGAGGAGTCACCTTATGGTCCAATCTCCCATTGAACATACAAAAGTCAACCAATATCAGCACCTTTAAAACTTTGGTCCGCCAACTGTATTCCAATGTAAAGAAGAGCTTGTTGGAAAATCTGTGAATATTATAATGAAGCATGTACTGGACTTGGGAATTTTCACATCAGGTGGTATAGCATGTATGTTGTATAAGCAATTGTGCCAATCTATTGTATTTAGAACTACATTAAACTTTGTAACTACTTATATCTATATTTATGGCCATATTGAAACTGTTATATAATGTATAATCAATGTTATTATTATTTCACCTCTGTACTTACTCGGAAGATCACATTTATGTGAGAGTGGTTTAAGAAATAAAAAAAAAATAAACAAGTACAGAACCAACCAGAACATTGCTGCAACATTATAATAACGCCACATCCTTGGATGGGATTAGAACAGCGTAAAACAACCATTACCCATTCAGTCCCTCAACACTGAGCCATAGGCAATTATACCCCTGGCTGCAGTACTACATGCCATGGTCATTTCATTGTCCATTTTTATGCTGGATTGGGATATTTCAACTCTTAACAATCAAATTCTTCAAACAGTATAAAGTAACATAAAGGATATGAGTATGCACAAGTACTCTCCATTTAACATTACTCAATGCAACTGGAAGATGTAATAAACTTCCACCAGGAAAACAGACATAATGTCAAAGAGGAGATAACCCCTAGCCTGTCTAACTTGCAAGTCTGGGGCTTACTTATACATTAGGTGGAATTGTCTGGAAACTCATTTACTGGAAGGCCATTTAAATCACGTACCCTGTCTATATCATAACTATGCTTCATCTTACATATTATTTGTGACAAAATGAGTGTTGTAATTTCTCTTTACATAACAGCTCCCTACATAGAAACTTTCTGTTCCATAGATGATTCTTCTTCTGGGAGTTAGATGATTTCTATTGGCAATAGGCGAATGGGCTATTTAATAATATGTAAAAGAGATCAGTAACAAAATAGTCATTCAACACTCTTGTGAATCCAGCCAAATAATCCTGAATTATAGGTAATGTGACATATAATAGACAACATCCTGTATGTCACTTATCTCTACACTTTTTTACTAACCTTTGCAGTAACCATTAAATCCATTCTCTTTTTAGTTGAAGTAATTTTGGCGTTACTTTAAATGACATTTCACAGAATCCCCCTGCCTTGAGAATGTCAAAATGAGCCTATAACAAACTTGGACTATGAGAACAAGCTTAGGACATTGTTATAAAAGGTCTTCTATATTACTAAATACCATAACGCTAACCTAGGTTAAACTTGTACACGTACTTATCTAGGTTACAGGACTACTTCATGCCTGACAGTACTCTGGAAGCAAAGCCGAGGAAGTTATATAGCATAAACCACAGATCTAAATAGTATAGTGGTTAGAACCGTCATGCAGGAAGTCCCGGATTCAAATCCATTGGGATAATCTAGTCTTTTTGTATGTTATATGCTACATAGACTAAGTTAAGGGGAAAACGTTACCTTTGTTTTTACAATTTTACATTTAATCTGCAAAGCATAAATAGGTTTAGTGAATTGCTATAGGACTATACATAGAAAATTGGAAACGTTTATTGAATTACCTCAACATTTCTTGGATCTTATGCAAGCTGCCTCAATAGGGTATTGGATATGCTCTGGGACTCTAAATATAAAGGTCAGTGGTTCAAATCTTGACCATGAAACATCAATGCTAAAACGTTTCATAAAGTCTAAAACAAAGTCTAAAACTCATATGATTCTGGTCATTTCCCAAATAACCTCCTCGGAGTTATGAGAGTTCTACAAGAATGTGGCACAATCCCAGTTGTCTTGGTCACCTGGTTGCCATGACAACTAATTCAACTAATTCACTATAGAATCGCGCAGTTAAACAAACAGGGTCATGCTTCCCTATATTTAACCACATTTTAGGTTTAGAATTGGTTGCCATGGAAGCCAGGTCACCAAGACAACTGGAACTTTGCCATATTCTTGTAAAACTCTCATAACCCTTTCATTTAAGCCCTCACTTGACCCCATATGTTAGACAGTGCCAATTCTATGATGGATTTTGGGTTTTCCCCTGAAACTCATTAAACATGTGTTTTTTTCGCATTTCCATGGATACCACGACTATGCACCACATCCTGACAACATTAGTCATCAGGCATTGTAGACTTATGCATACCCTCCAAAAATGCATATTCAATTTTCATATACATCTTAATATGTGGTTGTCATGGAAACTATAAAGGACCATGCTTCCCAATATTTAACCACATTTTAGGTTTAGAATTGGTTGCCATAGCAACCGGGTAACCAAGACAACAGATGCCCCAAATCCTGACAACATCAGTCATCAGGCATTTCACACCAATGCATACCCTTCAAACTGAGATTAGTATTTCTTAATTTTTGGTCCAGATTTGGGATGAAATCTCGTTGCTATGGATACCAAGTAACTATGACAAAATTAATATGAATTGGCTTAATTCATAAAGCAGTGTAATGTCCCCCTTCAAGAATCGACACTCGAATTCCATTCACATATCCGGCACAACCAAACTCATATTTTTTCGATTTTGCCTCTCTACTATGTCACCAGTGACCATCATTTGTACCTGTAATTAACACAATGGGCAGTTTGGGGTCCTGTTTGAACTATTCCCAACTGTTATTGGTAAAAGCTCCCTGTTCGATATTGTGTGCTTGTAAATGAGTCTAGGTCCCTTAAATCAGCAGCATGACACAGCCACTGATTTCTTGAATTGTATTGCACAGGGCTTAACTTGATCATAAAACAGCTTCGTGCATGATAGTACACCAGAAGCAAACCTGGACCTGTGCCAGAATACCGAAGACATGAGGCAAAGGCGTGTGGGACAGTGAACTGAGGAAAGTGGGGCACCCCTATTTCAGCAAATCACAAAGAACACACCTGTTTGGCATTTCTATGGGGAAACGTGTACTGCTAAGGAGTATTATAGTGACACAAGGAAGTAAGTGAGGGGGGAACAGGTCAAATCTTGGTTGGGAAATGTATGCTTAGATGTACAGCAAACATGATTACAACAGTCTACCTGCATCAACTTTCTCTGTTCTCCTTGGGAACATTCGGTAAACAAGTATTGTATTTGTCTTCAACTACGCATTGGTGAGTGACATTGTTGTGAAACATATCTTGTGATAATACTTTGCATATTTATTAAGTTCAAATATCATGGATCCGATCGTCAGTATATTTGGGATTGTTCCAGTTAATTCACAACATAATAGTCTTTTTATATATCTTAATAGGTTTTAAACCAGATATGTGAATTTTCCTATTTCTCTTATATGTTACTTATTAAAAGATGTTGCAATACATATGTGACTTAATAATTATTATGCTGTATGTTTTGTGATTTCTTGTTGCAGAAGCACCATGGAATTTCAGGGGTGTGTGATTTTCACCAAACCATGCAATTTAAACAAAATGTATTTGTTAGCATACACATTTATTATAGTAGCTTCATGTTATTTAGTAGATATAAAAGCTATTAACACAACACTTTCTACCACAGCACACAGAACCTACAAAAGCAGGACTGTTGTTAACTTGTCTTTAGATATGTCTGATTCCTTCTATGTTCAGAGGATTCAAAATATGACAGCCAAAAGCTTTCAAGTTAAATACAAATTCAACTTCAAGAAGGATGCATGTTGTCCTATTATTTACTTCTTTGCTAATACCAAATATAATATTTACAACTCAACACATATCAACCATCGATGTTTCTTTGGAGAACAAGGTTTTATCAATGTAGCAACTTTAAGTAGACTATTTGTTTATATGAAGGTAGGTAACTTTGGGTCAGGATGTATACTGCAGAGAAGTAATATTGTATGCACTGGGACACGATCCTTCTACCATTCCACAAGGCAAACATGGTATTTTGCACTTGGGTACCAATGTGAAACTGTGCATCCTCTACAAATCAGCTTGGAAATGGATTTTCATTTTGATGAGCAGCCATTTTGCATTCCTATGACCTTTGACAAGTGCTTGGAACTGGTTAACTATACAAGCACCATGTTTCCAAACTTACTTGGTCAGGCCTCTCATTCTGAAGCTATGAAAGTATTCAGAACAGTTGAACTATTCATTGTATCTTATAATTGCTATCAACATACTAGAGAATTAGGTTGTCGCTCTTTTTTCATGGAGTGTCGAGATGGGGATATTTACCTTCCATGCCAGTTAGCATGTATAGAATTCATCACAGGGTGCAGTGAAGGCATCAAGGCATGGAGTCAGCCTGTAAGTTGTGGAAACTTTCCACCTTCCCTTGATCCAGAAGTCTGTTGGTATAAAGCAATTATTTGTCCAGATCTTAATTCTCCAACCTTTGGCTCAGTCTCCATCACTGGGAACAATTTATCGAGTCTGGCCACATATACATGTGATCAAGGATATATGTTATTTGGGTCGCCAGTTAGAACATGTCTTTATTCTGGAGAATGGAACAGTACGCCTCCAATTTGTATGAAACGTGAAGAACTGACAGGGAGTCATGATAACTCAAAACTAATAATAGGGCTTGCATTTGTTTCAATACTCTTGATTGGTATAATAATTGGCATATGCCTGTGCTTTCGGAACAACATAACACTGATCATTATTCACAATAACTATGTCAGTGAAAAGAGGAATACCATTGGCCCAGAAAAGAAAAATATCTTTTTGACCTACAGTAGTCTTGACAGTCAATATGTTGAGTCCTCTCTTCTTCCAGATATGAAAAAGAATCTTTTTTCATGGAATGTTATCACATTTGAGCGTGATTTCCTCCCTGGAAGCCATTTGATGGACACTATCAATGCAAGCATCTGGGAAAGCCAGGCAGTAATTGTACTGCTCACAAAAAAACTATATAAACAGTGAATGGTGTGAGTATGAGTTCTCTGAGGCCCAGACTCGGTCTGTCACAGACAAGAACTTCCGTCTGATTATCATTTTACCCCACCAGGAAGCAAAGGACAGCCAAATTGATTTAAATAAACTACCTGAACAACTGCAGTCTTTTGTACAGAACAGAATTTATCTTACAGCCAAGGAAAAACTCTTTTGGAACAAACTCCGTAGGGGGCTCACCGAATGATTGCAATTCAGCAGGAGCAAAGCAATAGCAATCAGGTCCAGGCTAACAAAATCTTGGAATGCCCCCTGGGGCACAGATCATCCTGTAATTTAAGAATGTTTGAACATAATCAAGAATAATGATA
The DNA here is from genome assembly GCA_936440205.1 of Lepidonotus clava. Lineage (NCBI taxonomy): Eukaryota > Metazoa > Annelida > Polychaeta > Phyllodocida > Polynoidae > Lepidonotus > Lepidonotus clava. The sequence goes on along the minus strand of OW387149.1, from coordinate 41,392,511 downwards.
AGTGTGAAGATTAGCTGAATGTTCTAAATCATTGGATGTATCAAGAATGTATCTTACTACATCTCCACATCATGAAATTAAGGTTAATTTTGTTCATTTATTCACAAAACACAAAATTGAGTAAACCTATGCCCTCCAGCATAGACAGTTATGGCCCAGCATATGGAACAGCTTGGTAATCTTGGTAATTTATATTCTACCTAGCCCCTGTATCCATTATTACCTAAGTAGGTATCTCAGGACTAACCTTCCATGTCAGAGGCTTGCTAGGATGTTTGTCTCTGGCAGAGGTTATCCAGATAACCTCCAGAGGAGCTTATTGGAGAGATAGTAACAAGGCTATGGTTTCATACACCTCTTTCAACTTTTTTAAAGTTTAAGTCTCAGACACGGAGTTCGCATCAAGAACTAATAATGTTTGAGACATCTTAGGATATTATAAATAAAGAAAAAGTTATGGTACTTTAAAAAGTGGACCCCATATTTGTGACATCATACACTGACTAATTGGGAATTCAAAAAGGGTATCCCCAATCCTAGAATATTCATAGAAATGAATATGTGCATTAACACAATTTATACGTATTTGGCTACATATGGATAATTGAATATTGTAATAATTACTCATCTGTAACAATTCATTAACATGGAAATCCCAAGTTCTACTTTGGGGGAATTCCCATCATAATGACATAGCAAGGGGAGTAACTTCAATTCTAACCCTTATTTTCTTTTGAGACATGTTAAGAATACTTAAGAGGAGTTGATAACATAACAATTTGTAAAATTATGTGCAAGGAACCCTTTAAGAATGTTAAAATGAGCCTACACCAAGCTTGGATGTAGAACACAAGTAGAGCATGCATATAAGCTCATTTATATTACTTGCTAAATATTAAAACATAAATGGTAAACTATATATTTAGACTTGTATATGGACTAATCTCAGCCATAGGACAACATTGTGGTTGACAGTGCCCCAGAACCAGAGTTGGAACTGTGCCAGTAACAACAACAGAGACATGCCAAGGGGAAAGGGGAAATTTTTATTATGTTTTCTTTAAGATCTGACAGTGGGGCATCCCCATTTAAGAGAAGCACAGAGAATACACCTGTTTGTTATTGTGAAACGTGTTCTTGTACATAGTATATATTAATACCGGGAAGTAAGGGAAAGAGAGGCGAATCATGTTGTGGACATATGCACATTTTGTCAACTTACAAGCTTCAGCTTAATAGAGAACCTATTTAGAAACAGTCATTGAAAAGATTTTGTTTACATTTTCAACTGCACACTGGTGAGTTTTCTTGACACAAGATATTTGCGTGATAATACTTTAATGATTTTATACAACTTTTTCCATCAAACTCCGTCAAGTATTTTTATACCACTGCACAAAGGTAGAGATTAAAACATCTGCTTTGTGCATGCTTATTGAATTAGTGTAAGGGTCACCAGATGAATACAAAATGATAAGAATTCCTCTAAATTACTTAGTCTATGAAAATATCTAGTAATGGCAGGTGCCGCTGGTAGGTGTAAATATACCTGACGACAATGCTCACCGGGACACACTTCCCCGCAAGCACCGATGCCTTGGGTAAAATCGATATCAGACTGCTTTATAAGCAAGAGTGCAGGGTAAGAGAGGGGGAGAGACCAGTAGCGTTTGGATCATATGGATCGGGAGATTCAAAGGGGTTTAGATAGCTATACAAGCAAAGGGACATCTGGTGACTTATACGATACTACCGCACGACGGCCGGAGGTGAGACTCGGCGGACTCCACGGAGGAAGCTGACTCCACTCTAAACTGGAACTATTATACCTTGGACTTATTGCCATCACGAGCAGCTGTATGCATCACTATATCTACCAATAAACTTACCGTACTGTCAAGCGTTGTTCATGTTATGGATTGAGTGCCCATCTCGTGGACTTACTCACCACTCGACTAGCATCCCATTAGAGACAATATTAATAACAATAATCATCTCGGACAATGCACTATAAATATAGTTAACCCTAATCAACATACTAGCGTTCACCACCACAAATATAACATCATCAAATAAGTTTATACCATGTAAATTAACAATGTCAATTAAAAGAGATTTGATTCAAACTGCATTTTCTTCAGGGGTGTCTTAATTTGGAGAGGGTAGTAAAAGGCTGGCCTGAATATTTGTTGTTCTCACTACCAAAGGCACAGACCCTGGCACCCAACCTATGGAAAGTTTATTAGCTACATTTTGCTTGCTTACTGTTTGGTGATTCAATGGGTATTTAAAAAGTTATGAGCAAAACTGTAGATTTCCTTTCATTTACGTCAGATATAGCACTAGTTATTGAGTATACCTGAGTATAACTCTCAACTAGTGGCTCAACTATATATCATATAAATCTAATGTCTCATGCTATATCTACCACTTATATTAGGGCCACAATGATAGACACTATAGTGTTAAAACAGAGTGTGCTAGCAAGCAGGTCTAGACCCCCTAAGATGGACACCACAGCCATGTCTTTAATTTGACATGCAATAGGGAGCCCTAATGGCACTACTGGTGTTTTTCAAATCATAGTGACATGTAGCATCGACTATTTTTAAAAAATTTGACAGGAGATGTTTGGAAAAATAAGTGACAAAGACAGACAGCATCAGCATTATTTTCTTAAATTCAACACATTTTATTAGGACCCCTCCTCCATCAAGGGCCCCTAGTATCAAGTGTTTTTTGTTTTTGTTTTTTTATTTCGAATATTTACCATGGGCTAAGTGTTCAGTTCTCACATGAGTACTAGTCAGCCCATCTTACATATTTTTATAATGTTATAGCATTTATCATGGGGATTGATAATCATTTATGATTTTTATGTTACATCATGGAATGCAATAGTAATGATCATATGGTATGATATGAAATGCAATGTACAAGTCTATGTAAACTATCTATTAAATTTTCCAATGAGAATTACGTCATTGAAATTTACATGTGTTGTGGTTGATAAACAATGTCCAAAGTAAATTCTTGCCTTCCTGACTAATATTGATTCGGTCTAAAATAAATAGAATCTATAATAGAAAAAGGAAGTGCATAAATCTGAAAGGCATACATTTGGATCAAGGTATGTTGAAACACCCCACTGACCTGGCTACTTCTTAAAGAGAGGATCCAGTGAATATAAGTTCTAATAGATCCCCACCATCTGAGTAATCACTATGTCAAATTGCACATGATTATCTTTATTAGATCGAATTGTATACAGAATTTTCTAATTCAAAATAATTGTCCAAGTCTGCAGCGTGTGCAGCTTGCACAGTGCATTTCTCTGTGTGTGACGTCACAAACAGACAAGGTGTAAAATAGAAAACTCAATAAATAATTAAATATAATTTTGACCTTCTCTTTTAATAAGACTAAGAGTGCTCAAAACAACAAAATTGAATGATTCATTTTTGAGCTGAATGGAAGCACTTCACAATCACTGTACTATTGTGTCCACATTACTGATTTATTGTATGTATGTATTTTGTTGATTATTAACTTTGATCGTGGATGAAATTTTGTATTTTTGTAAATATCATTGTTTCATAATGTAATGTAACAATTCTGATAACCATGGCGACCTTGATGATTATCACTAACAAAAGTCTTTAAGGCCGGGACACATACACCAACTCGATCGTCGGGAGTGGTTCAGACCCGATTGTTGGGGACTAGCCAGTCGTAGGGATATTCACAGGGGTAGTCACATATATAGCAACCAATTTGTCACATTAACTAGATTCTATTTTAATGACTAATCAGATATAGATCCTGAACTATCTCTATATAAAATGAATCATTTAACATAGGAGGAAATATTGTACGCCATTTTCTTTAGCCAAGTGAAAATTGATAGTACTTATTCTACTAAAAATCATGATAGAAAGGCAAGCAATATATCATCTGAAAGCGAACTTCGCGTCCCATTCAGAACTGTGAATCGTTTTCATATAAATACATACATGGGAAATTTATGAATGGGATACTCCCTACAGATCCAACAGTCTAGTTGTTAATCTTCTACATCTCATCATTCCCGACCTGACAGATCGGTCGGGTCGCACACTCAGCAAACCAGTTGTAACCCCATGACACACACACTAACTCAGCCAAACCTGACTCAACCGTCGGGTCGGGTTGGTGTATGTGTCATGGCCTTTAGAGAATAAAAAAGTGACATGAATAATTTGCATTTCTTAAATTTGATGCCCCCCTCCCACCTCAAGGCCCCTTGCATTACAATGCATGTTGTTCTTTGGCCGTTTTGCTTGATATAGACCTCAATATTGTCCAAAATACATTCATGCCTTTCTGATTAATATTCATTCAGTCCAAAATAAAAAGCATTTTCTCTCTTCAGGTATGTATATTTGGGGACCACCTATTAACTACATACACACCAAGGAGGGGATGGGGGTATGGAATTCAATATACAAATCTAATGTGTATGTTAGGGTAAGGGGATGGAGGGGTGTCCAGAATTCTGGAGAAATGTATATGAAATTGATGGACGGCCCTTTAACAAAAAGGAAGTATAAATAGCAGAGATCTGGGTCAAGGTATATTGAGACAATATATAAGCCTGCTACTTCTTAGTACACCTGTCTTAGTTTGACCTGGGAGCTGAATGGGAACACTTCACAACTGCTGCAGTATTGTGTCCACCCAATTGTGAGTATTGTTCTAACAACCAATGACTGTCAGAGTTTTGTGTGACTGAGTTAACTATCATCATTGAAAGGGGGGGAGATCAAAATGATTAACGTATGGAGGCAAGGTGTTTAGAGGATTTACATGCTAGGTACCGGTGTTCCCATACACAACAGGATCCCCTAAGGGTTGGTAATGCTAGGTTGCCTTTTAGGTTGTACGTAGGTTGGTCATTCGGACACATCAGCTACAGCTGCAATTCCTTTAAATTCTGGTACCTTTGATTTCCTAGTAGGTGAAGATCGACCAGTGGTTCAGGATTGACCAGTGGTTCAGGATTGACCAGTGGGGTGGGATTGACCAGTGGGATGGGATTGACCAGTGGGGGTGGGATTGACCAGTGGGTGGGATTGACCGGTGGGGTGGGATTGACCAGTGGAGTGGGATTGACCAGTGGGGGTGGTATTAAGCAGTGGGGTGGGATTGAATAGTGGGTGAGAATTGACGAGTGGGGAAGGATTGACCAGTGGGGAAGGATTGACCAGTGGGATCAAGATTGACCAGTGAGTGAGAATGACCGGTGGGTGTGAATTGATCAGTAGGGTGAGGATTGACCAGTGGGGTGGGATTGACCAGTGGGTGAGGATTGACCAGTGGATGAGGATTGACCAGTAGGAGTAGAATTGATCGATTTTATTGCAGTAGTTTTTGACTAGTGTTGTATGATTCTTAAATTGGATAGGATTGACCAGTGGGTGAGGATTGACCAGTAGGAGTAGAATTGACCGGTTTGATCCAACGGGGTAGGAATGACCACTATAACAGGATTGACCAATAAAAGTAGGATAGCCTAGTGGCTTGGACTGACCAGTAGCCTGGGATTGACAATTAGGAAGTTATTGTGAAAATCACCCAAAAGAAAGGTCTCATGATCTGTGACCATCACTTTATTTCTGGTATCAACCTCACCTAATTAGTCCAATTAGTCCATCACATCAACACTCTGTTTAGTTTTCATGTCCACTACACCTTATGGTATCTCATGGCATGTGCCATTAAGGTTTAACCTTATTTGACATAGTGGGTAGTGTGTTCTTTACTGTGACATCCTAACCATTAAAAGACAACCTTGCTATGCAGCATTCATTTGAATAGAGTATGTTTAGTCATTGATAACTTTAATATCAACTCGTCAATAAGATCAAAATAAGTTCTACCTAAAATTTTTGTAACTGTAGTGTGTTCTTTAAGTGCCATATCGTGAAATATTAGTGCAGGAACTTGAAACTCCACAATGTGTCTAATTATATTGTTATTTCTATACCAGTTGCCATCAGAAAACATGACATAACGGTAAAACCTGTTCATGATGTTTTCCTAATTACTCTTTTTTCAGATGCACTGGGGTTAGTCAGCCTAACAACAAGCTGTAACCTAAACAGAGGCTGTACTTTTCAAAGAACACTGACATAGGCCAGGGAATAATGAAGAAAACTGCATAACTCTCGGCACAGGATAATCATAAAAATGATTCATGCGCTAACATCAACATTTATTATCATAGCAGCAAGTAACATTTTACATTTAGAGGCTACAAACACAACTGATGTTATAGGAGATGATTTAGAAACAGACAGCTTTAACCAAACATCACTGTTTTAAACATATCTTTGAATATCTCGGATTCATTCTATTTCCAGAAAATTCACCCAAAACTAGCCCAAAGATTACATATCAAATACAATTTCACCTTTGCAAAGGAGGCATGTTGTCCTGTTGCGTATTTCTTTACCAAGATCCCTGACAGTTTTTACACCTCAACCCATGTCAATCATTCATGCTTTTATGGAGGCTTCAATTTCAATAATGTGGTGACCTTGAGTAGGCTGTTTGTGTACATGAAGGTCGGTCATTCTGGGTCAGGATGCAAATTCCAAGGAGACAACATTATCTGCATTGGTACGCGAACATTCTTCTACTCCTTGAGACGGATATGGTATTTCGCACTTGGATACCAATGTGGAACCCCAAAGCCTCTACAAATCAATATTACAATGGTCTTTGACTTTTACAAACCTCCTATCTGTATGCCTATGACCTTTACCAGATGCGCAAGACTTTACAACTACACAAGCATTATATTACCAAATGTGATTGGTCAGTCAAATGAATTTGAAGCTGAAAGATTTGCTAAAACGGCTGATTCATTCTTTGGAAAGTTCAACTGCTATCAATATACTAGTGAATTTATATGTCGGTCCTTGTTAACAGAATGTCGAGATGGAGATATCTACTGCCCGTGCCGCTTAGCATGTGAAGATTTTGTTGAAGGTTGCAGTGAAGCTTTGAAGGACTGGAGTCAACCAGTTAGATGTGGCTATTTTCCACCCTCACTTGATCCACAAGTCTGTTGGTATAAGGAAATTACTTGCCCTGATCCAAAATCTCCAAACTTTGGCTCAGTCTCTGTTACTGGGAACAACTTATCAAGTCGGGCCACATATACATGTGATGGAGGATACATGTTAGTGGGGTCACCAGATAGATCATGTCTTTATTCTGGAGAATGGAACAGTACTTCTCCAGTTTGTATGAAACGTGAAGAAGTTATAGGGAGTCCTGATAACTCAAAATTATTAATAGGGCTTGGATTTGTTTCCGTACTCTTGATTGGTATAATGATTGGCATATGCCTGTGCTTTCGAAATAACATAACACTGATTGTTATTCACAATAACTATATCAGTGAAAAGAGGAATACCATTGCCCCAGAAAAGAAAAATATCTTTCTGACCTACAGCAGTCTTGATAGTCAATATGTTGATTCCTCACTTCTTCCCGATATGAAAAACAATCTTTCTTCATGGAATGTCATCACATTTGAGCGTGATTTTCTCCCTGGAAGCCATATGATGGACACTATCAATTCAAGTATCTGGGAAAGCCAGGCAGTAATTGTACTGCTCACAGAAAACTACATAAACAGTGAATGGTGTGAGTATGAGTTCTCTGAGGCCCAGACTCGGTCCGTCATGGACAAGAACTTCCGTCTGATTATCATTTTACCCCACAAAGAGGCAAAGGATAGCCAAATTGATCTGACTAGTTTACCTGAACCACTACAGTGTTTTGTTCAAGACAGAATTTACCTTACATTTAATGAAAAACTCTTCTGGAACAAACTACGCAGGGGGCTAACAGAATGACCAAAATTCAGAAGACATGGCATGTTGTGCTGTTCTGTCAACTAGCATTCGATAATGTTTCAAATAAATATCTATGCTTTTCAAATCAGTGAAAAATAGAGTGGAACGATTAGGGTTTTCACAAAAATGTTACAAGAAAAGTACCTGCTCCTATTAGTAATTCATTTAATCTACAGTCAGGTGTGAAATGTATGTATATTCAGGGGTAGCAATCTTTTCACTCTCTTGGGCTGTCATAAGGGTTGAATATCAAAGTAAATATACTACCTATGACATTATCATTAATCTGATTCAGGATTCGGCTGTAATCAATCACACATTATGCAATAAACGACATTCATCATGTCTAAGAAAGATGAAAGCCCTATTTGGCTAAAGAATCAATGATACTAATTAACAGAAAAAAAAACTAGACTCTGGTTTTGAAAACAAACTATATCTAATTTTCGATCTTTTGTTTCAGCTAGCATTAAGTATGTAATTTTACTCTTTCTTTCAGGGATTTAAACGGGAAACAGTTAGGGATATCAATATTCATCATAATCTTTACAAAACAACCATCTTTTTAAAGTTAAGGTTAGGTGAATACTTTTATTCTAGCAAACACAACTTTGTCAATTTGTGACTTGGTTTCAATAAAGATCCTAATGAATTAGAAAACTTCAGATAAGCAATACAAAATTTAAAGCTATAATTGTGATAGACTCCACCTACCATCATTCTATAATCGTTTTCCAATAGAAGCTGCTATCATTGTATTAGAAGTCCATTGGGAAGTGGTGTATATATTAAGTGTAACAACATTTTATTCAGTTAACAACACATTTGCTCGGAGGCAAATTTTTCTGGGGAAGAGGGGCATTATGTCATACCTAAAAATGTGTACGACATTTTATTATTCAGAAAAATGTTATATTTTAAATCTATTTCATAAATCTTTATATAATCATTAATTTTACGACATTCTAAATGGGAAATTATATAATCCAAAGCCTCTCAAAATTATATTATTATAAATCTTCAATTATACGTATCTAAGTTCCAATTATACACCACTTTACTATTATTAACCACTGTACTATCATCAACCCAACCAAAGAGGTAAAAATCCACCAGCTGTTATGAAAGGTCATGTAATCCCCCGTGCCTGCACCAGGCAAAGAGAAATTTGCTTAAAATGATTTGTATTTGTCAAGCTTCTCCTGCTTTTCACTGATTCACTGTTTTGCTATTTTGGAAGTAGAGAGTCTTTGGGAGTTAAGAAGGATATGGAATGACTTAAATGATAATATTGAAGGTTATTCTGCTTTGTATGATATAAGAATGAGGAGGAAGACAGAGGTAAAAAGTGAGAAAAAAGGCAAACAGTTTTACAGTGAAACAGTGAAAAGCAACTGATGCTTTATACCCTGATCGCAAAGGTCAGGGAGTTAATAAAAAGGCTAATCCCACACCCAGCCTCTCTTTTGGAGGCTGGAGCTGGGACAGTCAACATCTCCAGGGGCGGATCCAGAGTCAGTGCTCTGGAGGGGGGGGGGGGGGCAAACCCTGACCCCCTTATAAAAATGAAAATTAGAAACACCAGATTTACATAGATCCTCCAATATTACAATGTCAGAATTTTCTCCTTGGGGTCTAGGTAGGGTAATTGCCCCTTTAGCCCCCCCCCCCTCCCCCCTGGATCAGCCACTGATCTCTTGTACAACAAGAACCTGAGTCTGTGTTATAACTTACAAACTGAGCAAGTGCAACCAAAAACCATATTAAAGTACTTCAATACCAAAATAATTGCTAAAAACTTGGCTCAGTTACTCTCTTGGCAATCATCCACTAGTCAACTTACCACAACAAAGGGGGTCTCAACCACACCCCCTGGGCATGTAAAAATAACCTTCTGTTCTTCACTTCACCTATCGAGAATGTATGACATTCTATTTTGGTTTGGTCACAACAACAATACCATGATCAGATAAGTACAATGGCAGTCGAGATTTTAATTCAGAATCCTCTTTTTTCCTCCTCTTTCTGGTGGTCATATACAATGCAAAGCATTCTGTCATTGATATATAACGCCAGTATTGAACATTTAGCAAGACATTGTTTATTTGTAACATATTTTACAGTAAGTCTATCCTTACTACATAGAATATTGCTGGTTGCCAAGAAAACGTCTCAAGTATTGAAAGGTCTCAATTTTTGAAATTTGGCCTCCTGGGTCATATCTAAAACGTATACACCTAGTCCTCGAAATGGGCACTAAGAGGCATCAGCAATAATAACAATGAGTGAGATTATGTGTCACTGTGTAAAATCAACTACAAAAAATCAACACCAAAGAGGATGTGCTAATTCTTACCAAGACACCTAGCCTAGAGGGTTTTTTTCTCTCATAAGTGTCTCAAGTCTTAAGCCTGTAATCATGTCTGTATGTCTTTATTTTTGAAAAAGTGGCGTTTACTTCCAAATACAGTCCAAGTACATCCTCAATAAAAAATACTATTTTGGATTCAATGCGTTCATCATTCTAAGAACCATTGCACAAACTGCACTATTATTGATTGCTTGTTTTACTAACCTAAATGCGATTCTCACGTTATTTTGGAAGGGAATTCCTATTATTATGATATAGCACAGACAGTTCAGAAGCCCAGGAATTAGGGAATTCACAAATTGAATTATGTCTTGTTTCTTCACACTTTCCATTTTTTTCATTCGTCAAAATTTAATAAAACATAAAAAAATAGAAGCTTATAGATTTATTTGCAAGGAACCCTTTAAACTTTAAACAAGGTGACCCACGTATGTAAATGTGGGTCATTGTGGAAGGGTACGTTCAATTCAGAAAGGGAGTATTATGTTGTATTGTACAATGTATAGACCTTTTTCATTAAGAGTGTTGCGCCCCCTGGTGAAGTAAATGGAACCTTTGCTTTAGGTCATTTCCCATAGTTAATCTATATGTTTTACTTCATATAGGTTAACTATAGGGGTCTGACTGGTGTAAATTGTTCTTAATCATTACCACATCCTACCAAAACTGGAAATTCTTGTCCAAATCGAAAACTTTTATACATTTTCTTTTTGGTGAAATTTTGTTGTCAGAAGGTAATCTTAGGCATCACAATATAATATCATTCATAACAATGTGCAAACCAATCCTCAAATGCATTAACCATATACATGTAATTTGATGTAGGCCTATAGTGATATAGAGATTTAGTTGGGACTATATATACTATGAAATATGGGTATTTCCAAAATTTAAACTATGTTTTACTCTTTAGACAGTGGAGTTTACCTTTCTCTGGTGTCTATAAACAATAACCTGCAGGATTATGTAAGTCAGGGCCAGTATCCCAGTTACAATCAGAATAATGGGCATCAATGTTGAAGGTCCATACTCATGAAAAAAATATCCAGTGAGCCAAATTTAAAAAACTGTTCCTAATCCAGAAAATAGATAAACAAGTCCTAATGCTGTCCCCGTCATTCTGACATAAAAATTAGAAAATACAAGAGAGGTTGGAAATAATGCAGAGTTAAAGAGCCCAAATAAAACTGTAAAAGCGATCAGTATTGCTGATAGGTCACTTCCCCAAACCACTAAAACTATGGAGACAATAACACTTATTGCCATTTCAAAGGAAAACAGAGTAGAAATATGGCACTTCAAACCGATAAAGATGTTAAGGAAACGAACTAAATTGTAGGAGACCCAGTAGGCTATGTTCAGGGTAGAGGCTTGTTGAGGGGGGAACCTGAGAGCTGTTTCTGTGGAGAAGGAGTACAGAAGATGCCTGAAAGCAGTATCTATTCCCAAAGAATGAAAACAGAACATTGATAAAAGAACGAAGAACATGGCACCAAATACAGGGTGCCCGTCTGTGCATGATGCAGGCGACATCGCTTTCAGTAACTGACTCAGAGATGTCTTTGTCACTTCCTCCTGCTTAATGCCCCTGCCCAATAAGTTCCCAATCACAAAGGAAACAAAGAAAATAATGCCAAATAAAGCTGTAATTAAACCAGCGATAACGAAAGGAGAGGGTGCAAGTGTTACTATATTCAATTCGTGATAGTTCAATCTGGGCAGATGTTGATTTGGTGTTTCATATTCTGCTGTGAAATTGTCTGTGGTGCCTCCTTCTGCAGCCCATGATGCATTGCTCAGAGTCATGTTGGCTGTGGCCATGGGATGTACTCTGACAAAGGCAGTGACAAACTTTGGAGCTGCCATAGCGCCCAGACCAAAGCCCAGCTGTTGGAGTAAGACTGCTGGACCCCCTCGGCTTTTGCTGATCCGAAATGCCTCGACATTCATACCTAAGTAGCAATAGAAGATCAAAGGTTATATTCCACTATACAGTTTTTGCTTGTGACACCATGAAAAGACTCAATTAAACTGCTGCTTAATAACATGCTGTAAAAAATGCATCAGTTGAAATCTGTTTCCTATAGAATGGAGAAATGGGGAGGGGAGAAGGCTCCTCTTTCTGAATGACTCAATTATTATTGCCTGAGCCTTAGATGATGGGTACAAGGATGGATTGTGTTAATTAGCCCTTGCATGAATACCATGATTGGGCTCATTGACACAGGTACATTAATTAATCCCAAAAAGGCCGAGTCTACTCTCCATGACTGAGTACACGGTACTGATATAAGATACCTAGGTCCGCTGATCAACTAAAGGTTAGATAACAATTGGTCACATTGATGGTCAATGTGACCCAGACACCGTCGGATCCCAAGGCTTCCATGGCCCTTAACTATATCACATGGGTTGTTTTACAAATTAACTTTACCAAATACTATATAAAAAAACCTCCACCAAACCATATTTATATCACTGATAATCTACATTAATTTATGTATGCACTGAGGTATTGTTGACTAATTGATGAATCACTTAATTGTTTTCACAATGGAATGCCGCTTGTTACTTCGTCATTGTGGAACAGGGTTGCATAATATAACGTGACCGGGGGGTCTGGCGGGGGAAGGTCTGACCACGGACTTTGCATGGTCAGACCAACCGGAGGCCACCACCCACAGACAGACATTGGTCGTGGGGCTCTCCACCATAAGTCCCCAGAGTAGCCAGCAAACTTTTGTCTTTACAAGGACCTTAGAGACAATGATAACTATTGACTTGTGACCTCCACCCCCTCTCTGGCCCCATACAGAGAGGGGCAGTTTCCAGCACCCTCCATGGGACAAGCACATGGTCCCCACATGTGACCGGTCCACATGACTTTTATGTAACGACTTGAGCACCAAATAAAAGGCAGGCCACACTGGTCCTGTGACACACTTCACCTTGGAACCTGTTTGTGCTGGTATTTATTTCTCATACATATTTCCAGATTTCCTACCTCCTCCTATCTATACCCAGTTCCAGATCTCCCTACACCCAACTTTTCCCAGTACCTATTCTCTGACACCCACTCAAAATTACCACCTGCTGATCAACCCTAACCCCTCCCTTACCTGGAGTCTAGATTGTATAATGCGACAGGAGTATTTCTTAAAGGTAGCCAAAACCAATTTTTTTTTACCATATTTCATGGTTTAGATTTTAACATGGGCCACAAATAGGATCAAGGAATGGATTTCCATGATTATTTGAGTTTGGAAAATTTCAATGAACTTATTGGTTTTGGCTCCCTTTAAATTCGACAGGGCAACTTAAATGTTTCTCAAATTCGATATGTGACATTGGAACCGCTCCCCCCCCCCCCCCCCCACAATCACATGCCCCAAGAAACCCAATTGTGTTACGATATAACAATGTACTTAATACACATATGGTAATTTGGAGGGAAAATACTTAATATTAGGTGCAGTCGTTCTTGTTCAAAGGTTGCAAGAGTATTCAATAATTATTGACAAAACACAAGCAATCTTTTTTATTATTAATCTTAACATTTCTAAAGCCCATAGGGCCTATTGCTCTTGGAACCCTTTTACTCTTTCGGCTCACTTTCAGAGTACTTTAGTGCATGCTTTTGACACCAAAAGCGTGGACCAACGTTTCAGACTTGTAATATAGCTGCTTCATTGTTTCATTCTGTATAACTGAGAGGTCTGTCAAATTTTGTGTTGTAACAATGAGTTATGATGTGACTGTATTATTAAGAGTAATGTCCTGAATTAGGATTGACTGCAGCTTAGTTAGCTGAAAATCTTTTCTATAATAAACCATGAGGTATGTCCTGAAAATAGGATTGTATATCATTTTGCTTGGAAGATCAAGTCTGCTTGAAAGCTGTGAGGAAATAAAAATTAAAAAAAAAAAAAAAAAATAGCTGCCAATATATATAATCAGCAGGAGATGACTACCAACATGGCAATTATATATCGCCCCAAGCCAAACCAGAGGCGGATAAAGGATTTAGGAAAAGGGGAGGTCAGCATAGAGGCTCAGTACTAAAACTTTTTGCATTTGTGTATGTATACACGAGTGACGTTTTATTTTCTCTTTACTAAATTTAAGTATCTACCAAAAAGGGGAGGGGTAGGGGTCAGGACCCAGCCCCCACCCGTGAATCCGCTCTGGCGGCAATTTAAGGACAATTTACGAAATGCTTAGTATTACACATATACAAAGTAAATATTTCATGTTTTTTCCTCCAGGGAGAGGTCAAATTCGTAAAATGACACAAGAAAATGATTTGCAAATGATTTGTAAATTTACTAATCATAACTCGTATTTGAAAACATTACAATAATTAATTTAAACCGCGTAGTTCTTTATGTAAACTTAATAAATTAGTAAAATTATACGTTTCTATAATTTTGGAAGATATTCTATCTGTATTTTTGGCACTAAAAACTTTACGAACCCGATTTTCCTTTTTATATATTTTAGCATTTACGTCGGTTTTTTTTGCCTTAGTAAAATTTACGAATTATGAAAAAGACCATTTTTTCTTCGTAAATCTTCCCTGGTTGAAAGATTTGCAAGGTGTTTATGGATTTCATAATACAAATTTTTCGTACAATGTCCCTAAATAGGCCCCAAGGAAAGTACAATGATGGCAAATCAATAATGTACTTTCGATATGTAGAAAAGAGGCTTTAATCTCTATTTCAACCACTTGCCTGTGGCCAGCCATCCATGAGTTAACCCCTGGATGCAGTAGGACAGTTTGAGCACCCCGAGTGAGGGGCACCAGGGGAGGGTGGCCGAAGTCAGGGCACCCAGCACAAAGTGTACAGCGAAGATAACGTCATTCTGTCTAGGGAAACGACCACATCTGTAGGAATAAAATTAGAAATAATGATGATAATTGAATTATTTCACTACATCAAGTTCATTGACATTGAACCGTAGGTATTAATATAAGAAGACCTGCAGGGGTCGTCAGAGGGTGCCTGTACGACCCATAGGAGATTGTACGTACCTCGGGCTTCACCCTCGGTACGTACGAACCCCATGGGTCGTACAGGCACCTGAGGATGACCCCTAAGGGTCTTCTATATTTTATCACCCAAGCAATGATCTAAACATTTCAAATAGTGAAAACGACAAGTGGTACCTACAGCCCCACAATACGCACCGCCCCTTGTATGTACCACTTCTCGACGGTGCGGGTGATAATGTCTATGAAACAGTTGCCACGGACACTAAGTACAACACACAGGGAACAATGCAATGGTACATTTTATATATATATATATATATGAACACTATCTGGTAAATCAATATAGGAAATTAAAGCATGTATATGTTTAGTTTAACACATTTGTACATGTGTCTCCCCACACAGAAAGGATGCTCCAGGCGGGAATTAAGCATTACAGAGGGTGTTTTGAGCTTTGAAATGATGTCAAGTATATCAAAATTGGATTATTTTCAAGGCTGTTGAACACAGGACTGTCAGTATTCCTGAAAATGGCAAAAAGCCCAGCTATTGACTATTTATCTAAATATTCAGTAATAAAACAAAATTTCCCCATAAATTAACAAAATGCTTTAAAAAGCTATTATGTGAATAACTTTTGATCTAGGAAAGATAATCTTTCTTAGTTTGGACTGATTTCTGACAAAAATCCACAAAATGTTGTCGTTTCCATGGTAACCAAATAATGGTAATATATGGAGATAAAGCATTCAATTAACATTCCAAATAGAATGTTTTCCAAACTATATGGAATGTTTAGAATTCTACACAAAAAGTTGGTTTAAGACATTTTCGTCCCTATTATTTACAAATCTACCCATATCTCCTTTAATATTAGCTTTAGAGCTTAAGAAATAACCCCCTTGGAGCATCCTTTCTGTGTGGGGAGACACATTTATCTTACAAGAAGAGTGCAATTTATACTTACATGTTTACTAATGAATATAAAGGGCAAAACCAAACTTCTTATTCTGTTCACAATTTCATGTTATGACTTAAAGGGACAGTCTTGATGTTAAAATGAATCAGTGTATTCATTATGTGCAGGGATGAAAGTAAAAATGTGCAGGCTTTATCATCAATTCTGATGGCCCAGCTTCTTCCCAGTCTTACTGCCCTCTTATGTCCCCTTGTAACATCTCAGGTTGATGACATCACAACTGAACCATTATCAGCCCAATGCCCCCCCCCCCACCATCCCCTCCCCATAGTCTAGCCAAACAGTTTGTACTATGTCCTTTGGTCTTAATATTGCTTCGTTAGAAAACTGTCCATTTAGTAATAGAATGATTATGAGTCATTAAAGAACTAGGTTTTTCAGTTACATGTACATCTACCTCAATGTACATTAAATTAAACAGTGTCTCGTTTTTATCTACAATTTTCTTTTGGCATTGTTTGTACGTAAGTGCTTATATATATATATATATATATATATATATATATTATAACAATAAACTAATCAACATCGACATGTTACTTGAGCACAAGGAATCACTCTTTGCTAAAAACGAAATGGTGCTTGGTAAACATTCATATTATAATGATTAAGTCTTAATCCGTGTAATAATAGTATCTAAACGAATTTGTATCTCAGAGGAAGCAGATTTAATTTTTAAAAGATATTGTGTAGAGTTGTAGAGTTGTAGTGTGTGAGTTGATTGGGCTCACTGTGATTAATGTGTGATTAGGGTACAGCGGCCCTCAGGCTGCCGCAGCAGGTCACTACAAGGCATTAGGAAAAGGATATCTTGGTATTTAATGAAATACAAAAATATAATTATTCAAAAACCTCTAATATCTAGTGATTTCTAGTTAACATAAACTTCATACCTTTGGCATAAGAAATAGAAATGAGGAAAAACCATTAGGTAATAATTGGGTTGCGATTTGCATCCAGAAATATGGCTTCTCCACTCGGTATGCCTACATTTGCTTTCAAACTTGGTACTTTTTGGCTGCGCTATACCTACATCATTCCACCAGCCAAGGAACCGATGAGATATCCTACATATCTCACTGCAAGAGCATTTGCAATCTCTGAGTAGTTGACACCAAACCATGTCTTCAGGTACGGCAGGGCAGGACCTGATATCTCAATGTAAAGCCCTTGCAAGTACAGAAAACAACGATCATAGAGGAAGGAAAAATTGTTACACCTTTAGATCCCACCGCTTACGAGGATGAATTGCTGGATTTCCCCAGGATTTCCCTTAGAAATACCTTAAATTGTTTTAATTAAGAAATTTCAAGATTTACCTACCCTTAAATATTGAAATTATAGAAATATGGTTTGAAGCATGAACTAGGGAATTAAATCAGCTTTTTAACGATATATTGGCAGATTTTGTATGTTGAATATTCATAAAAGTGTTCTCCTTGGGAAAATATGGAAAAATAATGGGCAAATGGCCGTTTTTCAAGGTGGGTACGGCTGGATTAGGGAAGATATCTAAAGGATTAATTTATGACATTTCATTGTGATCGTCATGAGGAGGGCGCCCAATCAGATTCCTTGCAACCCAATTCCATCAATACAGGAGTCCGCATAAACCATTTATGACATATAAAAATTAATGGTGAAACACCACTACTTGTAACTTTCTGCGCAGACTCCATTGGAGATGCCATCTTTGAAACATTCATAAACATTATGTAGATATTGCTTGGAGTTACCAATCTTAGTGTCATGTCACAGTTTGCAATAGGTCTTGTTAGGATCAAAGGAATCTTTAGGTCTCAGGCTGGCATAAAAATGCCTATAAGTTTTCAGGAAAATTCTTTCAGGTGGATTTTGTTTAAACGAAATTGAATTGAAGACCATTAGTTTTAGTGGCAAAAAAAACAAAAAATAAACAAGATTAATATTTGTAGAATGTATTCAAAGACATGCTACTTACCAGTGAGAGTAGGCTTAGTGGTATGAAGGCATACATCCTCCAGTTATCTAAGATCTTACATGAGGTTCGCCAGGTATCGGTTCATCAATGTTGTTGATCAAGGAGGAATGTTCAGTAAGATTCAGGGATTCCCTGTTTCTTTTGAAAGAGTCATTTGAATGACTTGCTTCATTTTCATGTGAAACCTCTTGGGTTGCAAGACCCATTTCAAAAGCTACTTTACTAATTGGAATAGTTCTTGACGAAAGATGGTTCACAAATTGTACAGCAATCTGCCAAACGTTGAATTAGTTGTAAATGTTGGAGAGTTTGATACATTGATTAAAATATTATCCTTTTAAGAGCATTGCTTATCCCAACCAGGAAACACTTTCAGTGATCAACTTCTAGTGGTTTTAAGAGCATGCACTCGAGTGTCAGCATGGAAACATGATAGGGGCATACTGTTGAAGAACCACTCAGCTAGCATAAGATAAACGCCCCACTTAGCAAAGTATAATCAAACTTTCCAACCTTAAAGGGAGAGGCCAGTGCCTGCAAATTAGTATACTGTCGTGATCTGCATCATCAGTGGAATAACTATACCAAATTCTGCCCTGACTGCCCCACTTCTGCCCTGACTGCCCCACTGCTGCCCTGACTGCCCCACTTCTGCCCTGACTGCCCCACTTCTGCCCTGACTGCCTCACTGCTGCCCTGACTGCCCCACTGCTGCCCTGACTGCCCCACTGCTGCCCTGACTGCCTCACTGCTACCCTGACTGCCCCACTTCTGCCCTGACTGCCTCACTTCTACCCTGACTGCCCCACTTCTGCCCTGACTGCCCCACTGCTGCCCTGACTGCCCCACTGCTGCCCTGACTGCCCCACTTCTGCCCTGACTGCCTCACTGCTGCCCTGACTGCCCCACTTCTGCCCTGACTGCCCCACTTCTGCCCTGACTGCCCCACTTCTGCCCTGACTGCCCCACTTCTGCCCTGACTGCCTCACTACTGCCCTGACTGTCTCACTGCTGCCCTGGCTGCCCCACTGCAGCCCTGACTCCCCACTGCCACCCTGACTGCACCACTGCCATCCTGACTGCCCCACTGCCACCCTGACTGCCCCACTGCCACCCTGACTGCCCCACTGCCACCCTGACTCCCCACTGCCACCCTGACTCCCCACTGCCACCCTGACTGCACCACTGCCACCCTGACTCCCCACTGCCACCCTGACTCCCCACTGCCACCCTGATTCCCCACTGCCACCCTGACTGCACCACTGCCACCCTGACTTCCCACTGCCACCCTGACTCCCAACTGCCACCCTGACTGCACCACTGCCACCCTGACTCCCCACTGCCGCCCTTACTCCCCACTGCCACCCTGACTGCACCACTGCCACCCTGACTCCCCACTGCCACCCTGACTCCCTACTGCCACCCTGATTGCACCACTGTTGCCCTTATTAATGTGGCATGTCAAAAAATTAATAATAGAGGACCTAATGATGATTCCTTAAGCATTTTGTAACTTGATATACCTTTTTCATTTTTAAACTGAAATTCAACTCAGCTAGTTCCTAATAGGGTCTTACTGTCCATACAAAATAAAAAATATCAATAGGGATGAAATGCACATGTGTAATGTCTAAACACTGGGGCTGACTCTGAGCTAGTTCTCCGGTCACCCACTAGGGGGACACAGTGCAAAAGACTCCTTTTTTCATAGCCACATGATTCGGTTGAGAACCTGCATGTGATGCCAAGTTAGCCAAAATCTGACTAACTCGGGGGTGGGCTGTACCTATGCCTGAGCCCAACGTCTGGGGCAGTGAAGCAAAACAGGAGAGGTAGGTGTGGACCCCAGCGAAGGCCTGAAAATGGGTCTAGACCACAAAATCTTGGGGCGGATCCAGCATTTTGAAAAAAAAGGAGGGGGGGGGGGGGGGTTCTGCTATTGGAAAATTTTCACCTGGACCCCCTGGGGGCAGGAGTTTTACATTAAAAAAATCTAAATTTGGCAAAACAAAAAGGGGGGCGCACGCCTGGCACGCCCCCCCTCTAAATCTGCGCCTGAAATTCAACACGGCGACATGGCCAATTTTTTCCTCAATGACATGTGACAGGGGCTATTCTTCAATTCCACATGGCGACAGACCTAATTCTTAAATTTGACAGGCAACATAGCTTATTGTGACAATCGACAGCATATATTTTTAAATTTGAGACGCTACAATTCCCCCCCATCCAGAGCCCCCTGACACCTACTTCAAATGAAAAAAGGAGCATTACAGGTAATCTAACACATGTAATTATAAAAGATTATTTTAGTCTTCTTCACATGTTTCCCATCTGTCAGACTAAATAATCTAAAATAAGACCAAAAAAAACACCACAAAATATTTTGAGTTCAGTTTTATTTTACTCATTTCCTAACACCAAAAACCGGTGTACATAATATGATATTTGCAGAAAAAAATATTTGTGTAAGAGCACAAAGTCACAACCAAGGTTCCCACGCTGGCCTTTTTAAGACCAAGGTTGGGAAGCCTTAAGACTTTTTAACTGTTTGATAGGTAGAAAGCACACATCTGATTTGACATGAAGACCCTCAGCTGATTTCTGAAATCAGATATGATGTTAGCATTTTACCACTTCGTGACAGGACTTGAAGAACATTTAAAGACCTTAAATTGGCTCAAATGATTTTTGAGACTTGCATGGGGAAACTGACAACATTTATCAACTTAAAGGGATCCAATATTAATGCATAATGCGTTAGGTAAAAGAGACAACATTTTGCATACTAGAATAATACAAGAATTATTGCACCAGATGGCACACTTGGTTATATCACATAGTATACGATGTGTGTGACAGTGCATGGTAACACACAAGTGTTTGTGAAAAGCTGACCAACAAGTCCTCTTGGGGACAACTTCTTAGGCCAAGGATGAAAATAGTTGTGTTCTATAAAAATTCATGTGAATCACAAAAGAAAGTGCTAGTGCGCACACTCAAATCAAGTCTAATATACTATCATTATGATCCAAGATTAAACAAATAATTTAATATTTGAAAAAAAATCCAACCATCATACAGGATTTTAAATCATTTTGAATTCTGATCAGTTGTAGAAATTGAATTTCTTCTGCAAACATACAAAAACATGAACTCCAAGTCCATCTCTTTTTTTATGCAATCCAGCAGGACAGATATGTATCTAAGAAGGCAATCCTGGAATGTCTTTTGACCAGGCCACTGAAATAATTACATCATTAAACACCTACCAGTCTTTACACGACACAATTCATTGTTACTAGGTGTCCCAACGATCTCAAAGAAAATGCAATAAATGCAACTTGTGCTTTTGTTTCTCATGTATATAGATCTAATATTAATAATAATATATTTTATTGACAACTTAAAAGTCTACAGAGGCTTATGTGTCATTTCTGTTGAAGTATAACTACACTATAACTACTCTAACTACATGACTAGGTACATAATAGCACCGACAGGGCAGAGTTGTTATTTCACACTAGTCCCTTTTTCGTTTGATTAAGTCAACATTTCACTGAAGTATACTGGTTTTTAACAGTTTACGAGGAAACAAGAAGAAACCATGCACATTAAAGCATACACATGACATTTAAGGATGGAATAGTGCCACAACATAATATTATAGCACCAAGTGTTGTTTCTATACATAGACTAGGTTCAACTGATATGTTGCCAGAGTTTGGCCCATGCTCAGTATCTTACAATAATATTCAGGTGATCAAGTTACATAGCACCATACAATGAATACGTCATAATCTGTGCCAGAAAAAAGAATATCAGAAGGAAAGTTTTCTGGTTTTAAAGCTGTTGTATACAAAATGAGCTAGAGCTTTAATCAATGGTACATCACCGGCTGACATTATTTCAACAAACTGACATGATTCTGGAAGACTTGGAAAGTTTGGAATGGTTTGGCATGCAAGATCAAATAGGGGTTTACGTAGGGGTTTACGTATGTTTCATTCAACCATGCCATTTCATGGCCTGCTGCTGTTAGATTTAGTTTGATGAAAGTGCACCAGTTTGTTTTACCTGCATCAGCAAGGTCATTAAGGGCATTGATCATGAAGCACTGGCGTAAAGTGTGTTTTTCTGGTTTGGACATAATGTGGGCCCAGTACCGAACACCCAAGGACTTTTGTCGCGCTTGAATAGGAATCTCACCAGTTTCTGCATAAACAGCAGCAGTAGGTGTTTGGGTCCTGACTCCTAGGGTACTTTTAAGAATCCTTAATTGGACCTTTTCTGCTTGTAAATGAGCTGATTTTGAGACATTACCCCATATCTCCACTCCATATTCGAGTATTGGCCAGACCTGACAGTTAAAGAGTTTTATGGCTAGTTTGACTGGAGGGCAGCCAATCTGTGTCTTAAGGCGACCTGCTAGTTGGTAAGTTGCGTTATTAGCTTTAATTAACAACTGGTGTTTTGTTTTTTTCAGGGGATTCTTTGTAGTTGAGCATATGTCAAGGCCCAGGTACCTGTAACTCTCTACTGTATCGATTTTGTCATCCCCAAAGTAGAAACTGTTAGTACTGTTGCTATCATTGCCATTAAAAATCATGAACTTGGTTTTGGGCAGACTCAGGAGAAGATGCCATTTCGAACAGAAACATAATAGGTTATTGAGTAGCAGTTGCAAGGCTTCTGGAGTTGGGGAGATGAGTACTAGGTCATCTGCATGTAGCAAATAGGGTAACTCTGACTCACCAATCTGTATCCCATGGCTGCTATCTAGAAATTCGTTTATGTCTGATAGAAATAGGTTGAATAGGCCCGGACTGACAATTCCTCCCTGTAATACACCATAGTAGTTATCTAAGAATTCTGAAAGACCGCCCTCCCACTTGATGGCAGAACAGGCTTTACTGTACATACTAACGATCACCTTCAAGAGTTTACATTTAACACCTAATTTTTGTAGTTTGTAAAAGAGAGCAGATCTATTTATGAAGTCGAATGTCTTAGTAAAGTCTACAAAGCAAGTATATAGGGGCTTGCCTGCTTGCCTATGGATTTCAATTGCAGTGTACAGGATGTATATATTATCAGTTGTTCTAGTTCCCTTCACAAAGCCTGATTGGAGTGGGTCAGATTGTTTCATCATTTCATTTTTAAAGGTAAGTCTGTTATTGATAATCGTCTCAAGGACTTTGCTAGTGCTGTTAAGGACAGTTATTTTCCTGTAGTTGTCTGGGTTTGTGGGGTCCCCCTTTTTAAAGACTGGGCTGATAACACCCTGAGCCCACTTGGAGGGGTAGGTGCCCCTCTCCAACATGGTATTGAAAATGGGGTAAAGTATTTCGGATATAATGAGATCACCATTTTTCAGGAACTCATCCGGTATCCCATCTGGACCAGGTGATTTGTTGTTTTTCAAAACTTTTAGGGCATCAGATATCTCAGTTAAGTTGATGGGAGAGTCCAGCACCTCAGCTATTAAGTTTTCACCTTCATCAATACTATTCAGAAATTCAGAGTTGTTGACTTGTTGTTCTATACAGAACATACTTTCATAGTCAAAATATCTGACATGTGGGGGTGCATTTTTTTCAGAAAAGTACTCATAGAACTGGTCTTGTGTTATTATAGATTCACTTTTTTGGTAGTGTTTAGATGATTTCAAAAAGTTCCAGCAAGACGGTCAAGTTTGTTGCCAAGAGCAGCTTTATGAGACCTTTTTGCTTTTTGTACAATGCATTTGTAGGCCTTCTTGAGGGCTGTATATGTTGTTTTGTTTGCTTCCATACTTAAATCATTTGCCTTAGCAAAAGCAACTGCACTTTTATGTGCTGCTCGGCATGCATCATTGTACCATGCATTTTGGGGGAATTTAGATATGTTCTGGTAGGGCTTTTCTTTGATACCTTACATATAGCAGTCTCAATAAGGGAGTAAAAGTTGTCAGTTATTACATCCATATCAGTGTCAGGGTCAATAACATCAACAATAATCATGTCCCTAAGGTTAGTGCAAGTTGCGCCAGACAGTTCATTGAGAAAAACATTTTTTCCTGTTTGTTTCCATTTATAACGCCTAAACTGTTCCCTTGAATTTTTAGACAAGGAAGTTTCTGGTTTTGGTATATCTTTTACCCTTAAAAAGAAGGAAATTAGTGTATGATCGGACTCTGGGACTAAATTATGAATTTCCATATGACTTATCATCTCCTCACAACAACTGTCTGCTACAACATAGTCTACGGTACTCTGTCTTTTAGAGTTATAACACGTATAGCCACCAGTATTAGTATAGTCTGGTTTGCGTCCATTCATTATGCGGATACCTGATTGTTTACAGAGGTTAACAAGTTCTCTGCCAAAAGAATTAACAGTTGTATCATTAATGGATCTTGTCTCCCTTTCTGGCAAATATTGGTGTGGCTTAGGAACCCCGATATTTAAAAGTTCATTGTCTGCCATAGGTTCTGACCAGTAGTCTGGTAATGATCCTGTCCTTGCGTTGAAGTCACCACACAATAGAATATTATGTGATTTTGCATATTTGGCACTTATCTCCTCAGAGAGTAACTCAAAATAGTTATTAAATTCAGGTATATATGTGCTATATTCAAGGGGGATATATACAGCACCTATTGTGACATTTTCTTTCATATCAGAGATAGCAGATTTGGGCTCAATCCATACCAGAAATTCATAGTTGCTCTTGATCGTAATACTGTGATAGATTTTTTCAGATATCAAAAGGGCGATGCCACCAGAAGCACGTCTGGCATTCTTATGTTTTCTTGGGCGGGTAAACTGTTTATATATGAAGCCTTCTAGGTGGCCACTGAAAAACTCATCTTTCCAAATCTCTGTCAGAATAATGAGGTCATAACTTTCAAATAGTTGCTGTAAATGTGGCAGCTCTAGTTTACTGCCAAGACCCTGGATATTCCAGCATAGTGTAGCGTATTTTACGACATCCCGGTCGGCGACCTCGACCTTGCCTGTTTTCGGTATATAAACGACTTATCACGCAACCCGACTTCCCGCGACTACTTTATATGGTGTTCAGAAGTGGAAAACCTCCAAAAAGGAAGGATAGGACCCAAGAAGTGGTATGAACCTGTGTTTTGCTGAAAATATAAACCCTTGAGATAAAAGGGAGGTAGTTGTGAGGTTGTGTCAAGTCCAAGAAACCTATGAAAAGTTGAAGTGAAGTGCTGTAAATCTGAGCCCTGACATGTGCCAACCATTTTGAACTGTGTGTAAACCCTATCCTGATTCTGGCAGTGACTTTTGTGTGTGTGCCGTACTAGTCAGTCAAGTGACAGTTGAGTTCAAGTGTGAATTTTATGACTAGTTCTGTGTGAAAAGTGCATCATGGCAGAGGGATTAGGCAGGCAGAATGTGCCATCCATGAATTGGCATGCCACTGATTTGGACAGGGAGTGGGCCAGGTTTAAGCAACATTGTGAGTTTACATTCAAAGGACCCTTGGCAGGGAAGACTGAAGTTGAGAAAGTGAACTATTTAATGACATTCATAAGTGATAAAGGCCGTGAGGTGTACGGCACATTCCAGTGGACTCCGCCTGCAGGGGACAACCCGTCTGAGAATGACACCCTGGAAGGAGTTTATAACAAATATGCAGACTATGTGAAGCCAAAAAGGAATGAAATTAGGGCCACTGTGAATTTTAATCGTCGTAGGCAGGAGCTGAACGAGCGATTAGACGAATTTATGACCGCGCTGCGTATCCTGGTGAAGGACTGCGGGTACGGCACGTTGGAGAACTGGATGCTGAGGGACGCCATCGTCCTACGATCCAGACACCCGGCTGTGATGGAGAAGTGCTTCGACAAGGGGGAGGAGCTGACGCTGGATATGGCCATCAACATTGGCCGCAACTACGAGACATTGCAGGAGAGTATCCGAGTAGTGGGCATCGACGAGGACAAGAAAGTTCACGCGGTACGAAGCCACCAGAAACCCCCGACATGGAAGAAGAAGGCCCCGGAGAAGTCTGCTAAATCTAAGGTGGACACGTCAGGAGAGTGTGGCAGGTGCGGCTACGAGTCAACCCACAATAAATGTCCAGCCTTAGGCGCCACCTGTAATTTCTGTAAGAAGCAGGACCGCTTCGCGAGAAAGTGTAACTTTAAGAAGAATAGGGCGAAACGCGCGGCGCACGTGATTGAAGAAGAAGACGACGATGTGAGCAGTAGCAGTGATGAGGGCAGCTACGCTCATTTGGTGCATACCGTGCATCAGGTGAGAGGTGACAAACGGGACGAATGGTGGGAAACGCTCAAGATAGGTGACCAGAGAGTGAAAACTCAGTTGGACACAGGAGCGGCGAAATCATTTATGTCAGAGAAAACGTACTATAGTATGGACGAGAACCCCCGATTCGACCGACGAAGAGTGTCTACCACTCCTACATGCAACACCCCATCCTGCTGCTGGGAACCGTGGTGGTTCCAGTGACATGTAAAAAACAATGTCGTGGAGGTCAAGTTTAACGTGACCCTGCTCTCAGGATCTGCCTGTATGGATCTAGGCCTCCTGCAAAGGATCCACATGATCAACAAAGGGATAGACAGTTATCCAGAACTGAAGAGCGTGACAGGATGTCTGCCTGGGGTGTATACCTTGAAGGTGGACCCAACCGTCAAACCTGTGGTGCATGCTCCTAGACGACAACCCCATGCCTTGAGGGAGAAGATAGTGGAAAAGCTCAAGGAAATGGAGAAGGACAACCACATCGCGAAAGTGAATGAACCCACAGACTGGGTTAATTCGATGGTGGTGGTCGTGACGAATAAGATGAGGATCTGCCTTGACCCACGAGATCTGAATAAGGCAGTCAAGCGGGAGCACTATCCGACACCGACCGTCGAGGAGGTCGTGGCCGTGATGCCAAAAATGACAGTGTTCTCCGTGGTCGACGCCAAGTCTGGGTTTCTACAGATAGAACTAGACTACGAATCCAGCATATTGACGACGTTCAACACCCCGGTGGGACGTTACAGATGGCTTAGGTTGCCATTCGGCGTTAAGTCAGCCCCCGAAATATTCCAGAGAATAATGGATATGATGTTGGAGGACATCGATGGAGCACGAGCTGTCATGGACGATATCCTCATAGCCAGACGAAACCGGAAGCACCATGACGAAATCTTGGAGAAAGTGGTCAGGAAGGCCACTGAGTGGAATCTCAAGCTGAACTTTGAGAAGTGCCAGATTCGTAAAACTAGCGTGAAGTACGTCGGGCGTGTCGTGTCTTCTGAGGGACTGAAGATTGACCCCAACAAAGTGAGGGCAGTACGTGAAATGTCTGAGCCAGAGTCAAAGGAGGACGTACAGCGCTTTCTAGGATTTGTGTAGTATGTCGCCAAGTTTATTCCTTGACTTAGCGAAGTTGACGGTCCTCTACGTGAGTTGACCAAGAAGGAGATGGAGTTCGTGTGGGAAGAGCCCCAGCGAAAGAGCTTTCAGAAGCTCAAGGACCTGTGTTGTGAAGCACTGGTTCTGGCATTCTATGACGTGAACAAGCCCGTCAGGATTCAGTGTGACGCCTCGAGCTACGCAGTGGGAGGAGTTCTACTGCAGGACGATAGGCCAGTGGCGTACACATCGCAAGCGCTGCCTGAGACCGAGAAGAAAGAGACTCTCGCAATCGTACATTGCTGCAAGAAGTTCCACTACTACATATTTGGGAAACCGGTGACGGTGGAGAGTGATCACAAGCCTCTGCAAGCAATCTTTGGTAAACCACTCTTGGTAGCGCCGCTGCATCTTCAGACGATGATGCTAAGACTGCAGCCATACGACTTGAATGTGACGTACAAACCTGGGAAGGAGATCCCCATGGTGACACCCTGAACCGCGCAAACCTGCCAGATGAGGAGCCGGACCTCGAGCCGATGAGTGGTCAGATGATCCACTTTATTGCAGTCACCCCAGCTCGCTACAGCAGTTTTCAAGAAGACACCGCGAATGAGCTCTACCAGCTCTACCAAATCATCATGCGAGGGTGGCCTGACACGAAGGACGAACTGCCTCACAGCGTCCGGCAGTACTGGTCAAACAGGGATGAGCTGTAACTCTCCGACGGTATTATCTATAAGGGTATGCGTATTCTTGTGCCACCGAGTTTAAGACCACAGATGCTGCGACAATTCCATGAAACACACCTGGGGATAAACAAATGTAAACGCAGAGCGCACGAGGCCCAGTATTGGCCTGGCATGGGACAGCAGATCCAGGACATGGTCAGTGACTGCACGCTGTGCAACACATATCAAAACAAACAGCCCGCAGAGACCTTGAGGCCTACCCCTACCCCTGAGCGACCCTGGCAGGAGATCGCCAGCGACATTTTCAAGTGGCATGGTGTGAACTATCTTATCACTGTGGACTATATGTCGAAATTTATCGAAGTAGACAAATTGCAGGATATGTCCAGCGCCTCTACGATTGACGCGCTGAAACGCCAGTTTGCAGTACATGGTCTACCGGAGTGTATTAGGTCAGACAACGGTCCGCAATATGCTTCCCGTGAGTTTCAGGAGTTCTGTGATAAGTACAACATCTGTCATGTGACCTCCTCACCAGCCATTCCACAGTCTAACGGGGAAGCTGAAAGGGCAGTCCAAACGGTGAAACGATTATGGACTAAATCGGAGGACAAGCACATGACCTTGCTGGACTATAGGACAACACCCCTAGAGAGCTGCGGATTATCTCTGGCACAGTTAAGCATGGGCAGACGACCAAGGAACAGCCTGCCTATCGCCAAAGGTCTACTAGTGCCGAGGCCATACAACCTACAGGCGGTGAGGAAGGCATTGGATCAGGATAAGTCCAAGCAGAAAGTGTACTACGACGCCAAGCACGCGAAGGACTTACCCGCGTTGGAACCAGGAGACCCGGTCCGTATGACCCCTCTCCCGGGTATGAAGCAGTGGTTACCTGCCACCGTCGTCAGTCACCATGACAACGCACGCTCCTATGTCGTGGAGTACGCAGGTAGAAAGTACCGCCGCAACAGGAAACATCTGTGGCTGTCCACCCATCAAGGAAATGTGGTACCGCCCCCAGCGCTAGGATCGAATGCAGCGTACCAGTGGTACCCCCCAGTGTACCACCACCCCGTGTGCCAGTCAAGGAAAAGGCACCTGCTGTGAAACCCCCAGTGGTTGCCCCTAGCACAGTCACTCAGTCAGTGGTTGCCCCTAGTGGAGTCACTCAGTCAGCTGCACTAACCCCACCGAAAACCCCTAAGGCCATGCCCCGTGTCCCTACCCATACCCCTACACCGAGTGGTAGTGACACGATCCGCACTAAGAGTGGCCGAGTAAGCAAGCCACCCAAGAAACTGGATCTTTAAGGAGTTAGCCCAGAAAAAATCTGGTGACATTTGATTGCATTGCCTATGTGTTTGAACATGTCTAATCATGTCTTCCTTTCGGCTTGTGAGAAAAGACTTTTGAGTTACTGATAGTATAACTAAAAAACTTAAATATATCTCATAAGTATAAATACTTAAAGTAGTGCATTCCACCCAAAGACATTGGCCTATAAGAAGACTAGAAGAAAAAGACATTTCTTTATTGGAAAGACATTTATTTACATGTCATGTCGTTGTTCACATGTATGTGGTAGATTTCTCCTCAAAAAAGATAAAAAGGGAGATGTAGCGTATTTTACGACATTACGGTCTAGCGACCTTCACCTTGGTACCGATTGTTGATAGATCAACGACTTATCACGCAACTCGACTTCCAGCGACTTCTTTATACCTCCTGTCCCATGCCGAATTTAAGAATAGGGCCATGTCATTTGTCACTAAATTGT
This sequence comes from Lepidonotus clava, assembly GCA_936440205.1. Taxonomy (NCBI): domain Eukaryota; kingdom Metazoa; phylum Annelida; class Polychaeta; order Phyllodocida; family Polynoidae; genus Lepidonotus; species Lepidonotus clava. Next base: position 41,362,446 of record OW387149.1, on the reverse strand, counting down.
CATGTCACCTGTCAAATTTAAAAGACTTCAATGTCGCCGTGTCTTATTTTAAAAATGCCGATGTTGCCCTGTCGATTTTAAGGGTCTAGACCCATATTAAAGCCCAAGAGGTACCCCTGGATGCGGAGAGCTGGGCCCCCGAAGGAGAACGTCGCAGGCCGAGTTTTTGGTAGGTTTTGGAGGCCTCCACGTTGGGGGACCTGTCCAAGCGCCCCAGAGAGGCCTTTGTGGAAAGTTACTTTTGTTGTGTATGAAAAGTAACTTTCCCAAGCTAAAGGTTGTTGGTTATAACTTTGGGTGAGTTAGCTTATCAAAGTGGTAGAGCTTTTGAATGATTACTAATGTTTCAGAATAAAACAGTAACCTAAAACAAAGCTAGAGTGCTATATGATTTAGTTTGGTATTTGATTATATATATATGTATAGTATATGGAGCATATAAAGGCATATTGTATGCATACAATATAAAATAATAATGGTATAGTGGTGTATATTTGGAAATTATATATATGAAATAATGAAATAGATTTAAATTATAACATTCTTCTGAATAATAGAATACCATACCTGTTTTAAGTATGACACTTTGAAAAAATTGGGGCGTTTTGACAGGCGCTCCAGGCTGCCTGCAGGTCCAGGTATTAACCCCCTGGCCAAACCGAAAAGCCCGAGAGGTACCCCTGGGTGCGGAGAGCTGGGCCCCCGAAGGAGAACATCGCAGGCGGAGTTTTTGGTAGGTTTTGGAGGCCTCCCAGTTGGGGGACCTGTCCCAGTGCCCCAGAGATTATTATACATTCTATGCATACAATATGCCTTTATATGCTCCATATACTATATGTAGCGCCTGACTTTGGTCTTTTGGTTCAACTTACACTACAACACTAGGGAAACCTTTAGTACACAGGGATATATTATTCTAAAACATTAGTAATCATTCAAAAGCTCTACCACTTTTAATAAGCTAGCTCACCCAAAGTTATAACCAACAACCTTTAGCTTGGGAAAGTTACTTTTCATACACAACAAAAGTAACTTTCCTCTCTGGCGCGCTGGGACAGGTCCCCCAACTGGGAGGCCTCCAAGAACTACCAAAAACTCCTCCTGCGACGTTCTCCTTCGGGGGCCCAGCTCTCCGCACCCAGGGGTACCTCTCGGGCTTTTCGGTTGGGCCAGGGGGTTAATACGTGGCCCTGCAGGCAGCCTGGAGCGCCTATCATAACGCCCCAATTTTTTCAAGGCCTCTCTGGCGCGCTGGGACAGGTCCCCCAACTGGGAGGCCTCCAAAAACTACCAAAAACTCCTCCTGCGACGTTCTCCTTCGGGGGCCCAGCTCCTGGATGCGGAGAGGAAATCCTGAAAAGCACAGCCTCCTGGGAAGTGTTCGAGGGCGGTTTCCGACCCCCTCCAGATGGGCACTGACCCTCAAACAATGCATACTTTTCTCATATAATAGTCAGGTTATCTAAAAGACAGAGAATTATACTGGGGAACAGCACTCTCTGAGTGATACAACAATAAAATGTGCTATACTAGACCTTGACAGTGTCATTGAAAATAATTTCCATCTATTTGATTTTAAAAAGGCATGGTATAAAGCACTGCTTCAGCCTTGAAGAAACCAGTAGTCTCTCAGATTAATTTGCATTAATATTTCTGATAGATAATAACCATCCTTTGAAAAATATATTGGTTAAATTACTTGACTTCAGTGGTAAAATAGGATGGTATGAGGCTTCCACCATTCTCCTAGGAAGAGGTGGAGGTAGGTTATGGAGGTTATGGAGACAGGGGATCTGTGGCCAGGCCTAAAAAAAATTGTAGGCGTATATGACAGGCGCATCCGCACCTCCCCAGGCCCAGGGATGGGGCCAAAACCCGAACCGAAAAGATAGAAAGATACCCCTGGATGCGGAGAGGAAATCCTGAAAAGCACAGCCTCCTGGGAGGTGTTCGAGGGCGGTTTCCGACCCCCTCCAGATGGGCAATGCCTCCCAGCGCCACCGCCAGGCCCAAAAAAATGTAGGCGTATATGACAGGCGCATCCGCACCTCCCCAGGCCCAGGGATGCCACCAAAACCCGAACCGAAAAGATAGAAAGATACCCCTGGATGCGGAGAGGAAATCCTGAAAAGCACAGCCTCCTGGGAGGTGTTCGAGGGCGGTTTCCGACCCCCTCCAGATGGGCACTGACCCTCAAACAATGCATACTTTTCTCATATAATAGTCAGGTTATCTAAAAGACAGAGAATTATACTGGGGAACAGCACTCTCTGAGTGATACAACAATAAAATGTGCTATACTAGACCTTGACAGTGTCATTGAAAATAATTTCCATCTATTTGATTTTAAAAAGGCATGGTATAAAGCACTGCTTCAGCCTTGAAGAAACCAGTGGTCTCTCAGATTAATTTGCATTAATATTTCTGATAGATAATAACCATCCTTTGAAAAATATATTGGTTAAATTACTTGACTTCAGTGGTAAAATAGGATGGTATGAGGCTTCCACCATTCTCCTAGGAAGAGGTGGAGGTAGGTTATGGAGGTTATGGAGACAGGGGATCTGTGGCCAGGCCTAAAAAAAATTGTAGGCGTATATGACAGGCGCATCCGCACCTCCCCAGGCCCAGGGATGGGGCCAAAACCCGAACCGAAAAGATAGAAAGATACCCCTGGATGCGGAGAGGAAATCCTGAAAAGCACAGCCTCCTGGGAGGTGTTCGAGGGCGGTTTCCGACCCCCTCCAGATGGGCAATGCCTCCCAGCGCCACAGCCAGGCCCAAAAAAATGTAGGCGTATATGACAGGCGCATCCGCACCTCCCCAGGCCCAGGGATGCCACCAAAACCCGAACCGAAAAGATAGAAAGATACCCCTGGATGCGGAGAGGAAATCCTGAAAAGCACAGCCTCCTGGGAGGTGTTCGAGGGCGGTTTCCGACCCCCTCCAGATGGGCACTGACCCTCAAACAATGCATACTTTTCTCATATAATAGTCAGGTTATCTAAAAGACAGAGAATTATACTGGGGAACAGCACTCTCTGAGTGATACAACAATAAAATGTGCTATACTAGACCTTGACAGTGTCATTGAAAATAATTTCCATCTATTTGATTTTAAAAAGGCATGGTATAAAGCACTGCTTCAGCCTTGAAGAAACCAGTGGTCTCTCAGATTAATTTGCATTAATATTTCTGATAGATAATAACCATCCTTTGAAAGATATATTGGTTAAATTACTTGACTTCAGTGGTAAAATAGGATGGTTTGAGGCTTCCACCATTCTCCTAGGAAGAGGTGGAGGTAGGTTATGGAGGTTATGGAGACAGGGGATCTGTGGCCAGGCCTAAAAAAAATTGTAGGCGTATATGACAGGCGCATCCGCACCTCCCCAGGCCCAGGGATGGGGCCAAAACCCGAACCGAAAAGATAGAAAGATACCCCTGGATGCGGAGAGGAAATCCTGAAAAGCACAGCCTCCTGGGAGGTGTTCGAGGGCGGTTTCCGACCCCCTCCAGATGGGCAATGCCTCCCAGCGCCACAGCCAGGCCCAAAAAAATGTAGGCGTATATGACAGGCGCATCCGCACCTCCCCAGGCCCAGGGATGGGGCCAAAACCCGAACCGAAAAGATAGAAAGATACCCCTGGATGCGGAGAGGAAATCCTGAAAAGCACAGCCTCCTGGGAGGTGTTCGAGGGCGGTTTCCGACCCCCTCCAGATGGGCACTGACCCTCAAACAATGCATACTTTTCTCATATAATAGTCAGGTTATCTAAAAGACAGAGAATTATACTGGGGAACAGCACTCTCTGAGTGATACAACAATAAAATGTGCTATACTAGACCTTGACAGTGTCATTGAAAATAATTTCCATCTATTTGATTTTAAAAAGGCATGGCATAAAGCACTGCTTCAGCCTTGAAGAAACCAGTAGTCTCTCAGATTAATTTGCATTAATATTTCTGATAGATAATAACCATCCTTTGAAAGATATATTGGTTAAATTACTTGACTTCAGTGGTAAAATAGGATGGTTTGAGGCTTCCACCATTCTCCTAGGAAGAGGTGGAGGTAGGTTATGGAGGTTATGGAGACAGGGGATCTGTGGCCAGGCCTAAAAAAAATTGTAGGCGTATATGACAGGCGCATCCGCACCTCCCCAGGCCCAGGGATGGGGCCAAAACCCGAACCGAAAAGATAGAAAGATACCCCTGGATGCGGAGAGGAAATCCTGAAAAGCACAGCCTCCTGGGAGGTGTTCGAGGGCGGTTTCCGACCCCCTCCAGATGGGCAATGCCTCCCAGCGCCACAGCCAGGCCCAAAAAAATGAAGGCGTATATGACAGGCGCATCCGCACCTCCCCAGGCCCAGGGATGGGGCCAAAACCCGAACCGAAAAGATAGAAAGATACCCCTGGATGCGGAGAGGAAATCCTGAAAAGCACAGCCTCCTGGGAGGTGTTCGAGGGCGGTTTCCGACCCCCTCCAGATGGGCACTGACCCTCAAACAATGCATACTTTTCTCATATAATAGTCAGGTTATCTAAAAGACAGAGAATTATACTGGGGAACAGCACTCTCTGAGTGATACAACAATAAAATGTGCTATACTAGACCTTGACAGTGTCATTGAAAATAATTTCCATCTATTTGATTTTAAAAAGGCATGGCATAAAGCACTGCTTCAGCCTTGAAGAAACCAGTAGTCTCTCAGATTAATTTGCATTAATATTTCTGATAGATAATAACCATCCTTTGAAAGATATATTGGTTAAATTACTTGACTTCAGTGGTAAAATAGGATGGTTTGAGGCTTCCACCATTCTCCTAGGAAGAGGTGGAGGTAGGTTATGGAGGTTATGGAGACAGGGGATCTGTGGCCAGGCCTAAAAAAAATTGTAGGCGTATATGACAGGCGCATCCGCACCTCCCCAGGCCCAGGGATGGGGCCAAAACCCGAACCGAAAAGATAGAAAGATACCCCTGGATGCGGAGAGGAAATCCTGAAAAGCACAGCCTCCTGGGAGGTGTTCGAGGGCGGTTTCCGACCCCCTCCAGATGGGCAATGCCTCCCAGCGCCACAGCCAGGCCCAAAAAAATGTAGGCGTATATGACAGGCGCATCCGCACCTCCCCAGGCCCAGGGATGCGACCAAAACCCGAACCGAAAAGATAGAAAGATACCCCTGGATGCGGAGAGGAAATCCTGAAAAGCACAGCCTCCTGGGAGGTGTTCGAGGGCGGTTTCCGACCCCCTCCAGATGGGCACTGACCCTCAAACAATGCATACTTTTCTCATATAATAGTCAGGTTATCTAAAAGACAGAGAATTATACTGGGGAACAGCACTCTCTGAGTGATACAACAATAAAATGTGCTATACTAGACCTTGACAGTGTCATTGAAAATAATTTCCATCTATTTGATTTTAAAAAGGCATGGCATAAAGCACTGCTTCAGCCTTGAAGAAACCAGTAGTCTCTCAGATTAATTTGCATTAATATTTCTGATAGATAATAACCATCCTTTGAAAGATATATTGGTTAAATTACTTGACTTCAGTGGTAAAATAGGATGGTTTGAGGCTTCCACCATTCTCCTAGGAAGAGGTGGAGGTAGGTTATGGAGGTTATGGAGACAGGGGATCTGTGGCCAGGCCTAAAAAAAATTGTAGGCGTATATGACAGGCGCATCCGCACCTCCCCAGGCCCAGGGATGGGGCCAAAACCCGAACCGAAAAGATAGAAAGATACCCCTGGATGCGGAGAGGAAATCCTGAAAAGCACAGCCTCCTGGGAGGTGTTCGAGGGCGGTTTCCGACCCCCTCCAGATGGGCAATGCCTCCCAGCGCCACAGCCAGGCCCAAAAAAATGTAGGCGTATATGACAGGCGCATCCGCACCTCCCCAGGCCCAGGGATGGGGCCAAAACCCGAACCGAAAAGATAGAAAGATACCCCTGGATGCGGAGAGGAAATCCTGAAAAGCACAGCCTCCTGGGAGGTGTTCGAGGGCGGTTTCCGACCCCCTCCAGATGGGCACTGACCCTCAAACAATGCATACTTTTCTCATATACTAGTCAGGTTATCTAAAAGACAGAGAATTATACTGGGGAACAGCACTCTCTGAGTGATACAACAATAAAATGTGCTATACTAGACCTTGACAGTGTCATTGAAAATAATTTCCATCTATTTGATTTTAAAAAGGCATGGCATAAAGCACTGCTTCAGCCTTGAAGAAACCAGTAGTCTCTCAGATTAATTTGCATTAATATTTCTGATAGATAATAACCATCCTTTGAAAGATATATTGGTTAAATTACTTGACTTCAGTGGTAAAATAGGATGGTTTGAGGCTTCCACCATTCTCCTAGGAAGAGGTGGAGGTAGGTTATGGAGGTTATGGAGACAGGGGATCTGTGGCCAGGCCTAAAAAAAATTGTAGGCGTATATGACAGGCGCATCCGCACCTCCCCAGGCCCAGGGATGGGGCCAAAACCCGAACCGAAAAGATAGAAAGATACCCCTGGATGCGGAGAGGAAATCCTGAAAAGCACAGCCTCCTGGGAGGTGTTCGAGGGCGGTTTCCGACCCCCTCCAGATGGGCAATGCCTCCCAGCGCCACAGCCAGGCCCAAAAAAATGTAGGCGTATATGACAGGCGCATCCGCACCTCCCCAGGCCCAGGGATGGGGCCAAAACCCGAACCGAAAAGATAGAAAGATACCCCTGGATGCGGAGAGGAAATCCTGAAAAGCACAGCCTCCTGGGAGGTGTTCGAGGGCGGTTTCCGACCCCCTCCAGATGGGCACTGACCCTCAAACAATGCATACTTTTCTCATATAATAGTCAGGTTATCTAAAAGACAGAGAATTATACTGGGGAACAGCACTCTCTGAGTGATACAACAATAAAATGTGCTATACTAGACCTTGACAGTGTCATTGAAAATAATTTCCATCTATTTGATTTTAAAAAGGCATGGCATAAAGCACTGCTTCAGCCTTGAAGAAACCAGTAGTCTCTCAGATTAATTTGCATTAATATTTCTGATAGATAATAACCATCCTTTGAAAGATATATTGGTTAAATTACTTGACTTCAGTGGTAAAATAGGATGGTTTGAGGCTTCCACCATTCTCCTAGGAAGAGGTGGAGGTAGGTTATGGAGGTTATGGAGACAGGGGATCTGTGGCCAGGCCTAAAAAAAATTGTAGGCGTATATGACAGGCGCATCCGCACCTCCCCAGGCCCAGGGATGGGGCCAAAACCCGAACCGAAAAGATAGAAAGATACCCCTGGATGCGGAGAGGAAATCCTGAAAAGCACAGCCTCCTGGGAGGTGTTCGAGGGCGGTTTCCGACCCCCTCCAGATGGGCAATGCCTCCCAGCGCCACAGCCAGGCCCAAAAAAATGTAGGCGTATATGACAGGCGCATCCGCACCTCCCCAGGCCCAGGGATGGGGCCAAAACCCGAACCGAAAAGATAGAAAGATACCCCTGGATGCGGAGAGGAAATCCTGAAAAGCACAGCCTCCTGGGAGGTGTTCGAGGGCGGTTTCCGACCCCCTCCAGATGGGCAATGCCTCCCAGCGCCACAGCCAGGCCCAAAAAAATGTAGGCGTATATGACAGGCGCATCCGCACCTCCCCAGGCCCAGGGATGGGGCCAAAACCCGAACCGAAAAGATAGAAAGATACCCCTGGATGCGGAGAGGAAATCCTGAAAAGCACAGCCTCCTGGGAGGTGTTCGAGGGCGGTTTCCGACCCCCTCCAGATGGGCACTGACCCTCAAACAATGCATACTTTTCTCCTATAATAGTCAGGTTATCTAAAAGACAGAGAATTATACTCGGGAACAGCACTCTCTGAGTGATACAACAATAAAATGTGCTATACTAGACCTTGACAGTGTCATTGAAAATAATTTCCATCTATTTGATTTTAAAAAGGCATGGTATAAAGCACTGCTTCAGCCTTGAAGAAACCAGTAGTCTCTCAGATTAATTTGCATTAATATTTCTGATAGATAATAACCATCCTTTGAAAGATATATTGGTTAAATTACTTGACTTCAGTGGTAAAATAGGATGGTTTGAGGCTTCCACCATTCTCCTAGGAAGAGGTGGAGGTAGGTTATGGAGGTTATGGAGACAGGGGATCTGTGGCCAGGCCTAAAAAAAATTGTAGGCGTATATGACAGGCGCATCCGCACCTCCCCAGGCCCAGGGATGGGGCCAAAACCCGAACCGAAAAGATAGAAAGATACCCCTGGATGCGGAGAGGAAATCCTGAAAAGCACAGCCTCCTGGGAGGTGTTCGAGGGCGGTTTCCGACCCCCTCCAGATGGGCAATGCCTCCCAGCGCCACAGCCAGGCCCAAAAAAATGTAGGCGTATATGACAGGCGCATCCGCACCTCCCCAGGCCCAGGGATGGGGCCAAAACCCGAACCGAAAAGATAGAAAGATACCCCTGGATGCGGAGAGGAAATCCTGAAAAGCACAGCCTCCTGGGAGGTGTTCGAGGGCGGTTTCCGACCCCCTCCAGATGGGCACTGACCCTCAAACAATGCATACTTTTCTCATATAATAGTCAGGTTATCTAAAAGACAGAGAATTATACTGGGGAACAGCACTCTCTGAGTGATACAACAATAAAATGTGCTATACTAGACCTTGACAGTGTCATTGAAAATAATTTCCATCTATTTGATTTTAAAAAGGCATGGTATAAAGCACTGCTTCAGCCTTGAAGAAACCAGTAGTCTCTCAGATTAATTTGCATTAATATTTCTGATAGATAATAACCATCCTTTGAAAGATATATTGGTTAAATTACTTGACTTCAGTGGTAAAATAGGATGGTTTGAGGCTTCCACCATTCTCCTAGGAAGAGGTGGAGGTAGGTTATGGAGGTTATGGAGACAGGGGATCTGTGGCCAGGCCTAAAAAAAATTGTAGGCGTATATGACAGGCGCATCCGCACCTCCCCAGGCCCAGGGATGGGGCCAAAACCCGAACCGAAAAGATAGAAAGATACCCCTGGATGCGGAGAGGAAATCCTGAAAAGCACAGCCTCCTGGGAGGTGTTCGAGGGCGGTTTCCGACCCCCTCCAGATGGGCAATGCCTCCCAGCGCCACAGCCAGGCCCAAAAAAATGTAGGCGTATATGACAGGCGCATCCGCACCTCCCCAGGCCCAGGGATGGGGCCAAAACCCGAACCGAAAAGATAGAAAGATACCCCTGGATGCGGAGAGGAAATCCTGAAAAGCACAGCCTCCTGGGAGGTGTTCGAGGGCGGTTTCCGACCCCCTCCAGATGGGCACTGACCCTCAAACAATGCATACTTTTCTCATATAATAGTCAGGTTATCTAGAAGACAGAGAATTATACTGGGGAACAGCACTCTCTGAGTGATACAACAATAAAATGTGCTATACTAGACCTTGACAGTGTCATTGAAAATAATTTCCATCTATTTGATTTTAAAAAGGCATGGTATAAAGCACTGCTTCAGCCTTGAAGAAACCAGTAGTCTCTCAGATTAATTTGCATTAATATTTCTGATAGATAATAACCATCCTTTGAAAGATATATTGGTTAAATTACTTGACTTCAGTGGTAAAATAGGATGGTTTGAGGCTTCCACCATTCTCCTAGGAAGAGGTGGAGGTAGGTTATGGAGGTTATGGAGACAGGGGATCTGTGGCCAGGCCTAAAAAAAATTGTAGGCGTATATGACAGGCGCATCCGCACCTCCCCAGGCCCAGGGATGGGGCCAAAACCCGAACCGAAAAGATAGAAAGATACCCCTGGATGCGGAGAGGAAATCCTGAAAAGCACAGCCTCCTGGGAGGTGTTCGAGGGCGGTTTCCGACCCCCTCCAGATGGGCACTGACCCTCAAACAATGCATACTTTTCTCATATAATAGTCAGGTTATCTAGAAGACAGAGAATTATACTGGGGAACAGCACTCTCTGAGTGATACAACAATAAAATGTGCTATACTAGACCTTGACAGTGTCATTGAAAATAATTTCCATCTATTTGATTTTAAAAAGGCATGGTATAAAGCACTGCTTCAGCCTTGAAGAAACCAGTAGTCTCTCAGATTAATTTGCATTAATATTTCTGATAGATAATAACCATCCTTTGAAAGATATATTGGTTAAATTACTTGACTTCAGTGGTAAAATAGGATGGTTTGAGGCTTCCACCATTCTCCTAGGAAGAGGTGGAGGTAGGTTATGGAGGTTATGGAGACAGGGGATCTGTGGCCAGGCCTAAAAAAAATTGTAGGCGTATATGACAGGCGCATCCGCACCTCCCCAGGCCCAGGGATGGGGCCAAAACCCGAACCGAAAAGATAGAAAGATACCCCTGGATGCGGAGAGGAAATCCTGAAAAGCACAGCCTCCTGGGAGGTGTTCGAGGGCGGTTTCCGACCCCCTCCAGATGGGCAATGCCTCCCAGCGCCACAGCCAGGCCCAAAAAAATGTAGGCGTATATGACAGGCGCATCCGCACCTCCCCAGGCCCAGGGATGGGGCCAAAACCCGAACCGAAAAGATAGAAAGATACCCCTGGATGCGGAGAGGAAATCCTGAAAAGCACAGCCTCCTGGGAGGTGTTCGAGGGCGGTTTCCGACCCCCTCCAGATGGGCACTGACCCTCAAACAATGCATACTTTTCTCATATAATAGTCAGGTTATCTAGAAGACAGAGAATTATACTGGGGAACAGCACTCTCTGAGTGATACAACAATAAAATGTGCTATACTAGACCTTGACAGTGTCATTGAAAATAATTTCCATCTATTTGATTTTAAAAAGGCATGGTATAAAGCACTGCTTCAGCCTTGAAGAAACCAGTAGTCTCTCAGATTAATTTGCATTAATATTTCTGATAGATAATAACCATCCTTTGAAAGATATATTGGTTAAATTACTTGACTTCAGTGGTAAAATAGGATGGTTTGAGGCTTCCACCATTCTCCTAGGAAGAGGTGGAGGTAGGTTATGGAGGTTATGGAGACAGGGGATCTGTGGCCAGGCCTAAAAAAAATTGTAGGCGTATATGACAGGCGCATCCGCACCTCCCCAGGCCCAGGGATGGGGCCAAAACCCGAACCGAAAAGATAGAAAGATACCCCTGGATGCGGAGAGGAAATCCTGAAAAGCACAGCCTCCTGGGAGGTGTTCGAGGGCGGTTTCCGACCCCCTCCAGATGGGCACTGACCCTCAAACAATGCATACTTTTCTCATATAATAGTCAGGTTATCTAGAAGACAGAGAATTATACTGGGGAACAGCACTCTCTGAGTGATACAACAATAAAATGTGCTATACTAGACCTTGACAGTGTCATTGAAAATAATTTCCATCTATTTGATTTTAAAAAGGCATGGTATAAAGCACTGCTTCAGCCTTGAAGAAACCAGTAGTCTCTCAGATTAATTTGCATTAATATTTCTGATAGATAATAACCATCCTTTGAAAGATATATTGGTTAAATTACTTGACTTCAGTGGTAAAATAGGATGGTTTGAGGCTTCCACCATTCTCCTAGGAAGAGGTGGAGGTAGGTTATGGAGGTTATGGAGACAGGGGATCTGTGGCCAGGCCTAAAAAAAATTGTAGGCGTATATGACAGGCGCATCCGCACCTCCCCAGGCCCAGGGATGGGGCCAAAACCCGAACCAAAAAGATAGAAAGATACCCCTGGATGCGGAGAGGAAATCCTGAAAAGCACAGCCTCCTGGGAGGTGTTCGAGGGCGGTTTCCGACCCCCTCCAGATGGGCACTGACCCTCAAACAATGCATACTTTTCTCATATAATAGTCAGGTTATCTAGAAGACAGAGAATTATACTGGGGAACAGCACTCTCTGAGTGATACAACAATAAAATGTGCTATACTAGACCTTGACAGTGTCATTGAAAATAATTTCCATCTATTTGATTTTAAAAAGGCATGGTATAAAGCACTGCTTCAGCCTTGAAGAAACCAGTAGTCTCTCAGATTAATTTGCATTAATATTTCTGATAGATAATAACCATCCTTTGAAAGATATATTGGTTAAATTACTTGACTTCAGTGGTAAAATAGGATGGTTTGAGGCTTCCACCATTCTCCTAGGAAGAGGTGGAGGTAGGTTATGGAGGTTATGGAGACAGGGGATCTGTGGCCAGGCCTAAAAAAAATTGTAGGCGTATATGACAGGCGCATCCGCACCTCCCCAGGCCCAGGGATGGGGCCAAAACCCGAACCGAAAAGATAGAAAGATACCCCTGGATGCGGAGAGGAAATCCTGAAAAGCACAGCCTCCTGGGAGGTGTTCGAGGGCGGTTTCCGACCCCCTCCAGATGGGCAATGCCTCCCAGCGCCACAGCCAGGCCCAAAAAAATGTAGGCGTATATGACAGGCGCATCCGCACCTCCCCAGGCCCAGGGATGGGGCCAAAACCCGAACCGAAAAGATAGAAAGATACCCCTGGATGCGGAGAGGAAATCCTGAAAAGCACAGCCTCCTGGGAGGTGTTCGAGGGCGGTTTCCGACCCCCTCCAGATGGGCACTGACCCTCAAACAATGCATACTTTTCTCATATAATAGTCAGGTTATCTAGAAGACAGAGAATTATACTGGGGAACAGCACTCTCTGAGTGATACAACAATAAAATGTGCTATACTAGACCTTGACAGTGTCATTGAAAATAATTTCCATCTATTTGATTTTAAAAAGGCATGGTATAAAGCACTGCTTCAGCCTTGAAGAAACCAGTAGTCTCTCAGATTAATTTGCATTAATATTTCTGATAGATAATAACCATCCTTTGAAAGATATATTGGTTAAATTACTTGACTTCAGTGGTAAAATAGGATGGTTTGAGGCTTCCACCATTCTCCTAGGAAGAGGTGGAGGTAGGTTATGGAGGTTATGGAGACAGGGGATCTGTGGCCAGGCCTAAAAAAAATTGTAGGCGTATATGACAGGCGCATCCGCACCTCCCCAGGCCCAGGGATGGGGCCAAAACCCGAACCGAAAAGATAGAAAGATACCCCTGGATGCGGAGAGGAAATCCTGAAAAGCACAGCCTCCTGGGAGGTGTTCGAGGGCGGTTTCCGACCCCCTCCAGATGGGCACTGACCCTCAAACAATGCATACTTTTCTCATATAATAGTCAGGTTATCTAGAAGACAGAGAATTATACTGGGGAACAGCACTCTCTGAGTGATACAACAATAAAATGTGCTATACTAGACCTTGACAGTGTCATTGAAAATAATTTCCATCTATTTGATTTTAAAAAGGCATGGTATAAAGCACTGCTTCAGCCTTGAAGAAACCAGTAGTCTCTCAGATTAATTTGCATTAATATTTCTGATAGATAATAACCATCCTTTGAAAGATATATTGGTTAAATTACTTGACTTCAGTGGTAAAATAGGATGGTTTGAGGCTTCCACCATTCTCCTAGGAAGAGGTGGAGGTAGGTTATGGAGGTTATGGAGACAGGGGATCTGTGGCCAGGCCTAAAAAAAATTGTAGGCGTATATGACAGGCGCATCCGCACCTCCCCAGGCCCAGGGATGGGGCCAAAACCCGACCCGAAAAGATAGAAAGATACCCCTGGATGCGGAGAGGAAATCCTGAAAAGCACAGCCTCCTGGGAGGTGTTCGAGGGCGGTTTCCGACCCCCTCCAGATGGGCACTGACCCTCAAACAATGCATACTTTTCTCATATAATAGTCAGGTTATCTAGAAGACAGAGAATTATACTGGGGAACAGCACTCTCTGAGTGATACAACAATAAAATGTGCTATACTAGACCTTGACAGTGTCATTGAAAATAATTTCCATCTATTTGATTTTAAAAAGGCATGGTATAAAGCACTGCTTCAGCCTTGAAGAAACCAGTAGTCTCTCAGATTAATTTGCATTAATATTTCTGATAGATAATAACCATCCTTTGAAAGATATATTGGTTAAATTACTTGACTTCAGTGGTAAAATAGGATGGTTTGAGGCTTCCACCATTCTCCTAGGAAGAGGTGGAGGTAGGTTATGGAGGTTATGGAGACAGGGGATCTGTGGCCAGGCCTAAAAAAAATTGTAGGCGTATATGACAGGCGCATCCGCACCTCCCCAGGCCCAGGGATGGGGCCAAAACCCGAACCGAAAAGATAGAAAGATACCCCTGGATGCGGAGAGGAAATCCTGAAAAGCACAGCCTCCTGGGAGGTGTTCGAGGGCGGTTTCCGACCCCCTCCAGATGGGCAATGCCTCCCAGCGCCACAGCCAGGCCCAAAAAAATGTAGGCGTATATGACAGGCGCATCCGCACCTCCCCAGGCCCAGGGATGGGGCCAAAACCCGAACCGAAAAGATAGAAAGATACCCCTGGATGCGGAGAGGAAATCCTGAAAAGCACAGCCTCCTGGGAGGTGTTCGAGGGCGGTTTCCGACCCCCTCCAGATGGGCACTGACCCTCAAACAATGCATACTTTTCTCATATAATAGTCAGGTTATCTAGAAGACAGAGAATTATACTGGGGAACAGCACTCTCTGAGTGATACAACAATAAAATGTGCTATACTAGACCTTGACAGTGTCATTGAAAATAATTTCCATCTATTTGATTTTAAAAAGGCATGGTATAAAGCACTGCTTCAGCCTTGAAGAAACCAGTAGTCTCTCAGATTAATTTGCATTAATATTTCTGATAGATAATAACCATCCTTTGAAAGATATATTGGTTAAATTACTTGACTTCAGTGGTAAAATAGGATGGTTTGAGGCTTCCACCATTCTCCTAGGAAGAGGTGGAGGTAGGTTATGGAGGTTATGGAGACAGGGGATCTGTGGCCAGGCCTAAAAAAAATTGTAGGCGTATATGACAGGCGCATCCGCACCTCCCCAGGCCCAGGGATGGGGCCAAAACCCGAACCGAAAAGATAGAAAGATACCCCTGGATGCGGAGAGGAAATCCTGAAAAGCACAGCCTCCTGGGAGGTGTTCGAGGGCGGTTTCCGACCCCCTCCAGATGGGCACTGACCCTCAAACAATGCATACTTTTCTCATATAATAGTCAGGTTATCTAGAAGACAGAGAATTATACTGGGGAACAGCACTCTCTGAGTGATACAACAATAAAATGTGCTATACTAGACCTTGACAGTGTCATTGAAAATAATTTCCATCTATTTGATTTTAAAAAGGCATGGTATAAAGCACTGCTTCAGCCTTGAAGAAACCAGTAGTCTCTCAGATTAATTTGCATTAATATTTCTGATAGATAATAACCATCCTTTGAAAGATATATTGGTTAAATTACTTGACTTCAGTGGTAAAATAGGATGGTTTGAGGCTTCCACCATTCTCCTAGGAAGAGGTGGAGGTAGGTTATGGAGGTTATGGAGACAGGGGATCTGTGGCCAGGCCTAAAAAAAATTGTAGGCGTATATGACAGGCGCATCCGCACCTCCCCAGGCCCAGGGATGGGGCCAAAACCCGAACCGAAAAGATAGAAAGATACCCCTGGATGCGGAGAGGAAATCCTGAAAAGCACAGCCTCCTGGGAGGTGTTCGAGGGCGGTTTCCGACCCCCTCCAGATGGGCAATGCCTCCCAGCGCCACAGCCAGGCCCAAAAAAATGTAGGCGTATATGACAGGCGCATCCGCACCTCCCCAGGCCCAGGGATGGGGCCAAAACCCGAACCGAAAAGATAGAAAGATACCCCTGGATGCGGAGAGGAAATCCTGAAAAGCACAGCCTCCTGGGAGGTGTTCGAGGGCGGTTTCCGACCCCCTCCAGATGGGCACTGACCCTCAAACAATGCATACTTTTCTCATATAATAGTCAGGTTATCTAGAAGACAGAGAATTATACTGGGGAACAGCACTCTCTGAGTGATACAACAATAAAATGTGCTATACTAGACCTTGACAGTGTCATTGAAAATAATTTCCATCTATTTGATTTTAAAAAGGCATGGTATAAAGCACTGCTTCAGCCTTGAAGAAACCAGTAGTCTCTCAGATTAATTTGCATTAATATTTCTGATAGATAATAACCATCCTTTGAAAGATATATTGGTTAAATTACTTGACTTCAGTGGTAAAATAGGATGGTTTGAGGCTTCCACCATTCTCCTAGGAAGAGGTGGAGGTAGGTTATGGAGGTTATGGAGACAGGGGATCTGTGGCCAGGCCTAAAAAAAATTGTAGGCGTATATGACAGGCGCATCCGCACCTCCCCAGGCCCAGGGATGGGGCCAAAACCCGAACCGAAAAGATAGAAAGATACCCCTGGATGCGGAGAGGAAATCCTGAAAAGCACAGCCTCCTGGGAGGTGTTCGAGGGCGGTTTCCGACCCCCTCCAGATGGGCACTGACCCTCAAACAATGCATACTTTTCTCATATAATAGTCAGGTTATCTAGAAGACAGAGAATTATACTGGGGAACAGCACTCTCTGAGTGATACAACAATAAAATGTGCTATACTAGACCTTGACAGTGTCATTGAAAATAATTTCCATCTATTTGATTTTAAAAAGGCATGGTATAAAGCACTGCTTCAGCCTTGAAGAAACCAGTAGTCTCTCAGATTAATTTGCATTAATATTTCTGATAGATAATAACCATCCTTTGAAAGATATATTGGTTAAATTACTTGACTTCAGTGGTAAAATAGGATGGTTTGAGGCTTCCACCATTCTCCTAGGAAGAGGTGGAGGTAGGTTATGGAGGTTATGGAGACAGGGGATCTGTGGCCAGGCCTAAAAAAAATTGTAGGCGTATATGACAGGCGCATCCGCACCTCCCCAGGCCCAGGGATGGGGCCAAAACCCGAACCGAAAAGATAGAAAGATACCCCTGGATGCGGAGAGGAAATCCTGAAAAGCACAGCCTCCTGGGAGGTGTTCGAGGGCGGTTTCCGACCCCCTCCAGATGGGCACTGACCCTCAAACAATGCATACTTTTCTCATATAATAGTCAGGTTATCTAGAAGACAGAGAATTATACTGGGGAACAGCACTCTCTGAGTGATACAACAATAAAATGTGCTATACTAGACCTTGACAGTGTCATTGAAAATAATTTCCATCTATTTGATTTTAAAAAGGCATGGTATAAAGCACTGCTTCAGCCTTGAAGAAACCAGTAGTCTCTCAGATTAATTTGCATTAATATTTCTGATAGATAATAACCATCCTTTGAAAGATATATTGGTTAAATTACTTGACTTCAGTGGTAAAATAGGATGGTTTGAGGCTTCCACCATTCTCCTAGGAAGAGGTGGAGGTAGGTTATGGAGGTTATGGAGACAGGGGATCTGTGGCCAGGCCTAAAAAAAATTGTAGGCGTATATGACAGGCGCATCCGCACCTCCCCAGGCCCAGGGATGGGGCCAAAACCCGAACCGAAAAGATAGAAAGATACCCCTGGATGCGGAGAGGAAATCCTGAAAAGCACAGCCTCCTGGGAGGTGTTCGAGGGCGGTTTCCGACCCCCTCCAGATGGGCAATGCCTCCCAGCGCCACAGCCAGGCCCAAAAAAATGTAGGCGTATATGACAGGCGCATCCGCACCTCCCCAGGCCCAGGGATGGGGCCAAAACCCGAACCGAAAAGATAGAAAGATACCCCTGGATGCGGAGAGGAAATCCTGAAAAGCACAGCCTCCTGGGAGGTGTTCGAGGGCGGTTTCCGACCCCCTCCAGATGGGCACTGACCCTCAAACAATGCATACTTTTCTCATATAATAGTCAGGTTATCTAGAAGACAGAGAATTATACTGGGGAACAGCACTCTCTGAGTGATACAACAATAAAATGTGCTATACTAGACCTTGACAGTGTCATTGAAAATAATTTCCATCTATTTGATTTTAAAAAGGCATGGTATAAAGCACTGCTTCAGCCTTGAAGAAACCAGTAGTCTCTCAGATTAATTTGCATTAATATTTCTGATAGATAATAACCATCCTTTGAAAGATATATTGGTTAAATTACTTGACTTCAGTGGTAAAATAGGATGGTTTGAGGCTTCCACCATTCTCCTAGGAAGAGGTGGAGGTAGGTTATGGAGGTTATGGAGACAGGGGATCTGTGGCCAGGCCTAAAAAAAATTGTAGGCGTATATGACAGGCGCATCCGCACCTCCCCAGGCCCAGGGATGGGGCCAAAACCCGAACCGAAAAGATAGAAAGATACCCCTGGATGCGGAGAGGAAATCCTGAAAAGCACAGCCTCCTGGGAGGTGTTCGAGGGCGGTTTCCGACCCCCTCCAGATGGGCACTGACCCTCAAACAATGCATACTTTTCTCATATAATAGTCAGGTTATCTAGAAGACAGAGAATTATACTGGGGAACAGCACTCTCTGAGTGATACAACAATAAAATGTGCTATACTAGACCTTGACAGTGTCATTGAAAATAATTTCCATCTATTTGATTTTAAAAAGGCATGGTATAAAGCACTGCTTCAGCCTTGAAGAAACCAGTAGTCTCTCAGATTAATTTGCATTAATATTTCTGATAGATAATAACCATCCTTTGAAAGATATATTGGTTAAATTACTTGACTTCAGTGGTAAAATAGGATGGTTTGAGGCTTCCACCATTCTCCTAGGAAGAGGTGGAGGTAGGTTATGGAGGTTATGGAGACAGGGGATCTGTGGCCAGGCCTAAAAAAAATTGTAGGCGTATATGACAGGCGCATCCGCACCTCCCCAGGCCCAGGGATGGGGCCAAAACCCGAACCGAAAAGATAGAAAGATACCCCTGGATGCGGAGAGGAAATCCTGAAAAGCACAGCCTCCTGGGAGGTGTTCGAGGGCGGTTTCCGACCCCCTCCAGATGGGCAATGCCTCCCAGCGCCACAGCCAGGCCCAAAAAAATGTAGGCGTATATGACAGGCGCATCCGCACCTCCCCAGGCCCAGGGATGGGGCCAAAACCCGAACCGAAAAGATAGAAAGATACCCCTGGATGCGGAGAGGAAATCCTGAAAAGCACAGCCTCCTGGGAGGTGTTCGAGGGCGGTTTCCGACCCCCTCCAGATGGGCACTGACCCTCAAACAATGCATACTTTTCTCATATAATAGTCAGGTTATCTAGAAGACAGAGAATTATACTGGGGAACAGCACTCTCTGAGTGATACAACAATAAAATGTGCTATACTAGACCTTGACAGTGTCATTGAAAATAATTTCCATCTATTTGATTTTAAAAAGGCATGGTATAAAGCACTGCTTCAGCCTTGAAGAAACCAGTAGTCTCTCAGATTAATTTGCATTAATATTTCTGATAGATAATAACCATCCTTTGAAAGATATATTGGTTAAATTACTTGACTTCAGTGGTAAAATAGGATGGTTTGAGGCTTCCACCATTCTCCTAGGAAGAGGTGGAGGTAGGTTATGGAGGTTATGGAGACAGGGGATCTGTGGCCAGGCCTAAAAAAAATTGTAGGCGTATATGACAGGCGCATCCGCACCTCCCCAGGCCCAGGGATGGGGCCAAAACCCGAACCGAAAAGATAGAAAGATACCCCTGGATGCGGAGAGGAAATCCTGAAAAGCACAGCCTCCTGGGAGGTGTTCGAGGGCGGTTTCCGACCCCCTCCAGATGGGCAATGCCTCCCAGCGCCACAGCCAGGCCCAAAAAAATGTAGGCGTATATGACAGGCGCATCCGCACCTCCCCAGGCCCAGGGATGGGGCCAAAACCCGAACCGAAAAGATAGAAAGATACCCCTGGATGCGGAGAGGAAATCCTGAAAAGCACAGCCTCCTGGGAGGTGTTCGAGGGCGGTTTCCGACCCCCTCCAGATGGGCACTGACCCTCAAACAATGCATACTTTTCTCATATAATAGTCAGGTTATCTAGAAGACAGAGAATTATACTGGGGAACAGCACTCTCTGAGTGATACAACAATAAAATGTGCTATACTAGACCTTGACAGTGTCATTGAAAATAATTTCCATCTATTTGATTTTAAAAAGGCATGGTATAAAGCACTGCTTCAGCCTTGAAGAAACCAGTAGTCTCTCAGATTAATTTGCATTAATATTTCTGATAGATAATAACCATCCTTTGAAAGATATATTGGTTAAATTACTTGACTTCAGTGGTAAAATAGGATGGTTTGAGGCTTCCACCATTCTCCTAGGAAGAGGTGGAGGTAGGTTATGGAGGTTATGGAGACAGGGGATCTGTGGCCAGGCCTAAAAAAAATTGTAGGCGTATATGACAGGCGCATCCGCACCTCCCCAGGCCCAGGGATGGGGCCAAAACCCGAACCGAAAAGATAGAAAGATACCCCTGGATGCGGAGAGGAAATCCTGAAAAGCACAGCCTCCTGGGAGGTGTTCGAGGGCGGTTTCCGACCCCCTCCAGATGGGCAATGCCTCCCAGCGCCACAGCCAGGCCCAAAAAAAATGTAGGCGTATATGACAGGCGCATCCGCACCTCCCCAGGCCCAGGGATGGGGCCAAAACCCGAACCGAAAAGATAGAAAGATACCCCTGGATGCGGAGAGGAAATCCTGAAAAGCACAGCCTCCTGGGAGGTGTTCGAGGGCGGTTTCCGACCCCCTCCAGATGGGCACTGACCCTCAAACAATGCATACTTTTCTCATATAATAGTCAGGTTATCTAGAAGACAGAGAATTATACTGGGGAACAGCACTCTCTGAGTGATACAACAATAAAATGTGCTATACTAGACCTTGACAGTGTCATTGAAAATAATTTCCATCTATTTGATTTTAAAAAGGCATGGTATAAAGCACTGCTTCAGCCTTGAAGAAACCAGTAGTCTCTCAGATTAATTTGCATTAATATTTCTGATAGATAATAACCATCCTTTGAAAGATATATTGGTTAAATTACTTGACTTCAGTGGTAAAATAGGATGGTTTGAGGCTTCCACCATTCTCCTAGGAAGAGGTGGAGGTAGGTTATGGAGGTTATGGAGACAGGGGATCTGTGGCCAGGCCTAAAAAAAATTGTAGGCGTATATGACAGGCGCATCCGCACCTCCCCAGGCCCAGGGATGGGGCCAAAACCCGAACCGAAAAGATAGAAAGATACCCCTGGATGCGGAGAGGAAATCCTGAAAAGCACAGCCTCCTGGGAGGTGTTCGAGGGCGGTTTCCGACCCCCTCCAGATGGGCACTGACCCTCAAACAATGCATACTTTTCTCATATAATAGTCAGGTTATCTAGAAGACAGAGAATTATACTGGGGAACAGCACTCTCTGAGTGATACAACAATAAAATGTGCTATACTAGACCTTGACAGTGTCATTGAAAATAATTTCCATCTATTTGATTTTAAAAAGGCATGGTATAAAGCACTGCTTCAGCCTTGAAGAAACCAGTAGTCTCTCAGATTAATTTGCATTAATATTTCTGATAGATAATAACCATCCTTTGAAAGATATATTGGTTAAATTACTTGACTTCAGTGGTAAAATAGGATGGTTTGAGGCTTCCACCATTCTCCTAGGAAGAGGTGGAGGTAGGTTATGGAGGTTATGGAGACAGGGGATCTGTGGCCAGGCCTAAAAAAAATTGTAGGCGTATATGACAGGCGCATCCGCACCTCCCCAGGCCCAGGGATGGGGCCAAAACCCGAACCGAAAAGATAGAAAGATACCCCTGGATGCGGAGAGGAAATCCTGAAAAGCACAGCCTCCTGGGAGGTGTTCGAGGGCGGTTTCCGACCCCCTCCAGATGGGCAATGCCTCCCAGCGCCACAGCCAGGCCCAAAAAAATGTAGGCGTATATGACAGGCGCATCCGCACCTCCCCAGGCCCAGGGATGGGGCCCAAAACCCGAACCGAAAAGATAGAAAGATACCCCTGGATGCGGAGAGGAAATCCTGAAAAGCACAGCCTCCTGGGAGGTGTTCGAGGGCGGTTTCCGACCCCCTCCAGATGGGCACTGACCCTCAAACAATGCATACTTTTCTCATATAATAGTCAGGTTATCTAGAAGACAGAGAATTATACTGGGGAACAGCACTCTCTGAGTGATACAACAATAAAATGTGCTATACTAGACCTTGACAGTGTCATTGAAAATAATTTCCATCTATTTGATTTTAAAAAGGCATGGTATAAAGCACTGCTTCAGCCTTGAAGAAACCAGTAGTCTCTCAGATTAATTTGCATTAATATTTCTGATAGATAATAACCATCCTTTGAAAGATATATTGGTTAAATTACTTGACTTCAGTGGTAAAATAGGATGGTTTGAGGCTTCCACCATTCTCCTAGGAAGAGGTGGAGGTAGGTTATGGAGGTTATGGAGACAGGGGATCCAGGCCTAAAAAAAATTGTAGGCGTATATGACAGGCGCATCCGCACCTCCCCAGGCCCAGGGATGGGGCCAAAACCCGAACCGAAAAGATAGAAAGATACCCCTGGATGCGGAGAGGAAATCCTGAAAAGCACAGCCTCCTGGGAGGTGTTCGAGGGCGGTTTCCGACCCCCTCCAGATGGGCAATGCCTCAAACGGCCCAAAAAAATGTAGGCGTATATGACAGGCGCATCCGCACCTCCCCAGGCCCAGGGATGGGGCCAAAACCCGAACCGAAAAGATAGAAAGATACCCCTGGAAGCCGGAGAGGAAATCCTGAAAAGCACAGCCTCCTGGGAGGTGTTCGAGGGCGGTTTCCGACCCCCTCCAGATGGGCACTGACCCTCAAACAATGCATACTTTTCTCATATAATAGTCAGGTTATCTAGAA
>OW387149.1:41312664-41339480 GCA_936440205.1 Lepidonotus clava | reverse complement strand
TGGTTTGAGGCTTCCACCATTCTCCTAGGAAGAGGTGGAGGTAGGTTATGGAGGTTATGGAGACAGGGGATCTGTGGCCAGGCCTAAAAAAAATTGTAGGCGTATATGACAGGCGCATCCGCACCTCCCCAGGCCCAGGGATGGGGCCAAAACCCGAACCGAAAAGATAGAAAGATACCCCTGGATGCGGAGAGGAAATCCTGAAAAGCACAGCCTCCTGGGAGGTGTTCGAGGGCGGTTTCCGACCCCCTCCAGATGGGCAATGCCTCCCAGCGCCACAGCCAGGCCCAAAAAAATGTAGGCGTATATGACAGGCGCATCCGCACCTCCCCAGGCCCAGGGATGGGGCCAAAACCCGAACCGAAAAGATAGAAAGATACCCCTGGATGCGGAGAGGAAATCCTGAAAAGCACAGCCTCCTGGGAGGTGTTCGAGGGCGGTTTCCGACCCCCTCCAGATGGGCACTGACCCTCAGCACAATGCATACTTTTCTCATATAATAGTCAGGTTATCTAGAGGACAGAGAATTATACTGGGGAACAGCACTCTCTGAGTGATACAACAATAAAATGTGCTATACTAGACCTTGACAGTGTCATTGAAAATAATTTCCATCTATTTGATTTTAAAAAGGCATGGTATAAAGCACTGCTTCAGCCTTGAAGAAACCAGTAGTCTCTCAGATTAATTTGCATTAATATTTCTGATAGATAATAACCATCCTTTGAAAAGATATATTGGTTAAATTACTTGACTTCAGTGGTAAAATAGGATGGTTTGAGGCTTCCACCATTCTCCTAGGAAGAGGTGGAGGTAGGTTATGGAGGTTATGGAGACAGGGGATCTGTGGCCAGGCCTAAAAAAAATTGTAGGCGTATATGACAGGGCGCATCCGCACCTCCCCAGGCCCAGGGATGGGGCCAAAACCCGAACCGAAAAGATAGAAAGATACCCCTGGATGCGGAGAGGAAATCCTGAAAAGCACAGCCTCCTGGGAGGTGTTCGAGGGCGGTTTCCGACCCCTCCAGATGGGCAATGCCTCCCAGCGCCACAGCCAGGCCCAAAAAAATGTAGGCGTATATGACAGGCGCATCCGCACCTCCCCAGGCCCAGGGATGGGGCCAAAACCCGAACCGAAAAGATAGAAAGATACCCCTGGATGCGGAGAGGAAATCCTGAAAAGCACAGCCTCCTGGGAGGTGTTCGAGGGCGGTTTCCGACCCCCTCCAGATGGGCACTGACCCTCAAACAATGCATACTTTTCTCATATAATAGTCAGGTTATCTAGAAGACAGAGAATTATACTGGGGAACAGCACTCTCTGAGTGATACAACAATAAAATGTGCTATACTAGACCTTGACAGTGTCATTGAAAATAATTTCCATCTATTTGATTTTAAAAAAGGCATGGTATAAAGCACTGCTTCAGCCTTGAAGAAACCAGTAGTCTCTCAGATTAATTTGCATTAATATTTCTGATAGATAATAACCATCCTTGAAAGATATATTGGTTAAATTACTTGACTTCAGTGGTAAAATAGGATGGTTTGAGGCTTCCACCATTCTCCTAGGAAGAGGTGGAGGTAGGTTATGGAGGTTATGGAGACAGGGGATCTGTGGCCAGGCCTAAAAAAAAATGTAGGCGTATATGACAGGCGCATCCGCACCTCCCCAGGCCCAGGGATGGGGCCAAAACCCGAACCGAAAAGATAGAAAGATACCCCTGGATGCGGAGAGGAAATCCTGAAAAGCACAGCCTCCTGGGAGGTGTTCGAGGGCGGTTTCCGACCCCCTCCAGATGGGCAATGCCTCCCAGC
The DNA here is from genome assembly GCA_936440205.1 of Lepidonotus clava. Classification (NCBI taxonomy): domain Eukaryota; kingdom Metazoa; phylum Annelida; class Polychaeta; order Phyllodocida; family Polynoidae; genus Lepidonotus; species Lepidonotus clava. The sequence continues at coordinate 41,337,662 of OW387149.1, read as the reverse complement.
GCCACAGCCAGGCCCAAAAAAATGTAGGCGTATATGACAGGCGCATCCGCACCTCCCCAGGCCCAGGGATGGGGCCAAAACCCGAACCGAAAAGATAGAAAGATACCCCTGGATGCGGAGAGGAAATCCTGAAAAGCACAGCCTCCTGGGAGGTGTTCGAGGGCGGTTTCCGACCCCCTCCAGATGGGCACTGACCCTCAAACAATGCATACTTTTCTCATATAATAGTCAGGTTATCTAGAAGACAGAGAATTATACTGGGGAACAGCACTCTCTGAGTGATACAACAATAAAATGTGCTATACTAGACCTTGACAGTGTCATTGAAAATAATTTCCATCTATTTGATTTTAAAAAGGCATGGTATAAAGCACTGCTTCAGCCTTGAAGAAACCAGTAGTCTCTCAGATTAATTTGCATTAATATTTCTGATAGATAATAACCATCCTTTGAAAGATATATTGGTTAAATTACTTGACTTCAGTGGTAAAATAGGATGGTTTGAGGCTTCCACCATTCTCCTAGGAAGAGGTGGAGGTAGGTTATGGAGGTTATGGAGACAGGGGATCTGTGGCCAGGCCTAAAAAAAATTGTAGGCGTATATGACAGGCGCATCCGCACCTCCCCAGGCCCAGGGATGGGGCCAAAACCCGAACCGAAAAGATAGAAAGATACCCCTGGATGCGGAGAGGAAATCCTGAAAAGCACAGCCTCCTGGGAGGTGTTCGAGGGCGGTTTCCGACCCCCTCCAGATGGGCAATGCCTCCCAGCGCCACAGCCAGGCCCAAAAAAATGTAGGCGTATATGACAGGCGCATCCGCACCTCCCCAGGCCCAGGGATGGGGCCAAAACCCGAACCGAAAAGATAGAAAGATACCCCTGGATGCGGAGAGGAAATCCTGAAAAGCACAGCCTCCTGGGAGGTGTTCGAGGGCGGTTTCCGACCCCCTCCAGATGGGCACTGACCCTCAAACAATGCATACTTTTCTCATATAATAGTCAGGTTATCTAGAAGACAGAGAATTATACTGGGGAACAGCACTCTCTGAGTGATACAACAATAAAATGTGCTATACTAGACCTTGACAGTGTCATTGAAAATAATTTCCATCTATTTGATTTTAAAAAGGCATGGTATAAAGCACTGCTTCAGCCTTGAAGAAACCAGTAGTCTCTCAGATTAATTTGCATTAATATTTCTGATAGATAATAACCATCCTTTGAAAGATATATTGGTTAAATTACTTGACTTCAGTGGTAAAATAGGATGGTTTGAGGCTTCCACCATTCTCCTAGGAAGAGGTGGAGGTAGGTTATGGAGGTTATGGAGACAGGGGATCTGTGGCCAGGCCTAAAAAAAAATTGTAGGCGTATATGACAGGCGCATCCGCACCTCCCCAGGCCCAGGGATCGGGGCCAAAACCCGAACCGAAAAGATAGAAAGATACCCCTGGATGCGGAGAGGAAATCCTGAAAAGCACAGCCTCCTGGGAGGTGTTCGAGGGCGGTTTCCGACCCCCTCCAGATGGGCAATGCCTCCCAGCGCCACAGCCAGGCCCAAAAAAATGTAGGCGTATATGACAGGCGCATCCGCACCTCCCCAGGCCCAGGGATGGGGCCAAAACCCGAACCGAAAAGATAGAAAGATACCCCTGGATGCGGAGAGGAAATCCTGAAAAGCACAGCCTCCTGGGAGGTGTTCGAGGGCGGTTTCCGACCCCCTCCAGATGGGCACTGACCCTCAAACAATGCATACTTTTCTCATATAATAGTCAGGTTATCTAGAAGACAGAGAATTATACTGGGGAACAGCACTCTCTGAGTGATACAACAATAAAATGTGCTATACTAGACCTTGACAGTGTCATTGAAAATAATTTCCATCTATTTGATTTTAAAAAGGCATGGTATAAAGCACTGCTTCAGCCTTGAAGAAACCAGTAGTCTCTCAGATTAATTTGCATTAATATTTCTGATAGATAATAACCATCCTTTGAAAGATATATTGGTTAAATTACTTGACTTCAGTGGTAAAATAGGATGGTTTGAGGCTTCCACCATTCTCCTAGGAAGAGGTGGAGGTAGGTTATGGAGGTTATGGAGACAGGGGATCTGTGGCCAGGCCTAAAAAAAATTGTAGGCGTATATGACAGGCGCATCCGCACCTCCCCAGGCCCAGGGATGGGGCCAAAACCCGAACCGAAAAGATAGAAAGATACCCCTGGATGCGGAGAGGAAATCCTGAAAAGCACAGCCTCCTGGGAGGTGTTCGAGGGCGGTTTCCGACCCCCTCCAGATGGGCAATGCCTCCCAGCGCCACAGCCAGGCCCAAAAAAATGTAGGCGTATATGACAGGCGCATCCGCACCTCCCCAGGCCCAGGGATGGGGCCAAAACCCGAACCGAAAAGATAGAAAGATACCCCTGGATGCGGAGAGGAAATCCTGAAAAGCACAGCCTCCTGGGAGGTGTTCGAGGGCGGTTTCCGACCCCCTCCAGATGGGCACTGACCCTCAAACAATGCATACTTTTCTCATATAATAGTCAGGTTATCTAGAAGACAGAGAATTATACTGGGGAACAGCACTCTCTGAGTGATACAACAATAAAATGTGCTATACTAGACCTTGACAGTGTCATTGAAAATAATTTCCATCTATTTGATTTTAAAAAGGCATGGTATAAAGCACTGCTTCAGCCTTGAAGAAACCAGTAGTCTCTCAGATTAATTTGCATTAATATTTCTGATAGATAATAACCATCCTTTGAAAGATATATTGGTTAAATTACTTGACTTCAGTGGTAAAATAGGATGGTTTGAGGCTTCCACCATTCTCCTAGGAAGAGGTGGAGGTAGGTTATGGAGGTTATGGAGACAGGGGATCTGTGGCCAGGCCTAAAAAAAATTGTAGGCGTATATGACAGGCGCATCCGCACCTCCCCAGGCCCAGGGATGGGGCCAAAACCCGAACCGAAAAGATAGAAAGATACCCCTGGATGCGGAGAGGAAATCCTGAAAAGCACAGCCTCCTGGGAGGTGTTCGAGGGCGGTTTCCGACCCCCTCCAGATGGGCAATGCCTCCCAGCGCCACAGCCAGGCCCAAAAAAAATGTAGGCGTATATGACAGGCGCATCCGCACCTCCCCAGGCCCAGGGATGGGGCCAAAACCCGAACCGAAAAGATAGAAAGATACCCCTGGATGCGGAGAGGAAATCCTGAAAAGCACAGCCTCCTGGGAGGTGTTCGAGGGCGGTTTCCGACCCCCTCCAGATGGGCACTGACCCTCAAACAATGCATACTTTTCTCATATAATAGTCAGGTTATCTAGAAGACAGAGAATTATACTGGGGAACAGCACTCTCTGAGTGATACAACAATAAAATGTGCTATACTAGACCTTGACAGTGTCATTGAAAATAATTTCCATCTATTTGATTTTAAAAAGGCATGGTATAAAGCACTGCTTCAGCCTTGAAGAAACCAGTAGTCTCTCAGATTAATTTGCATTAATATTTCTGATAGATAATAACCATCCTTTGAAAGATATATTGGTTAAATTACTTGACTTCAGTGGTAAAATAGGATGGTTTGAGGCTTCCACCATTCTCCTAGGAAGAGGTGGAGGTAGGTTATGGAGGTTATGGAGACAGGGGATCTGTGGCCAGGCCTAAAAAAAATTGTAGGCGTATATGACAGGCGCATCCGCACCTCCCCAGGCCCAGGGATGGGGCCAAAACCCGAACCGAAAAGATAGAAAGATACCCCTGGATGCGGAGAGGAAATCCTGAAAAGCACAGCCTCCTGGGAGGTGTTCGAGGGCGGTTTCCGACCCCCCTCCAGATGGGCAATGCCTCCCAGCGCCACAGCCAGGCCCAAAAAAATGTAGGCGTATATGACAGGCGCATCCGCACCTCCCCAGGCCCAGGGATGGGGCCAAAACCCGAACCGAAAAGATAGAAAGATACCCCTGGATGCGGAGAGGAAATCCTGAAAAGCACAGCCTCCTGGGAGGTGTTCGAGGGCGGTTTCCGACCCCCCTCCAGATGGGCACTGACCCTCAAACAATGCATACTTTTCTCATATAATAGTCAGGTTATCTAGAAGACAGAGAATTATACTGGGGAACAGCACTCTCTGAGTGATACAACAATAAAATGTGCTATACTAGACCTTGACAGTGTCATTGAAAATAATTTCCATCTATTTGATTTTAAAAAGGCATGGTATAAAGCACTGCTTCAGCCTTGAAGAAACCAGTAGTCTCTCAGATTAATTTGCATTAATATTTCTGATAGATAATAACCATCCTTTGAAAGATATATTGGTTAAATTACTTGACTTCAGTGGTAAAATAGGATGGTTTGAGGCTTCCACCATTCTCCTAGGAAGAGGTGGAGGTAGGTTATGGAGGTTATGGAGACAGGGGATCTGTGGCCAGGCCTAAAAAAAATTGTAGGCGTATATGACAGGCGCATCCGCACCTCCCCAGGCCCAGGGATGGGGCCAAAACCCGAACCGAAAAGATAGAAAGATACCCCTGGATGCGGAGAGGAAATCCTGAAAAGCACAGCCTCCTGGGAGGTGTTCGAGGGCGGTTTCCGACCCCCTCCAGATGGGCAATGCCTCCCAGCGCCACAGCCAGGCCCAAAAAAATGTAGGCGTATATGACAGGCGCATCCGCACCTCCCCAGGCCCAGGGATGGGGCCAAAACCCGAACCGAAAAGATAGAAAGATACCCCTGGATGCGGAGAGGAAATCCTGAAAAGCACAGCCTCCTGGGAGGTGTTCGAGGGCGGTTTCCGACCCCCTCCAGATGGGCACTGACCCTCAAACAATGCATACTTTTCTCATATAATAGTCAGGTTATCTAGAAGACAGAGAATTATACTGGGGAACAGCACTCTCTGAGTGATACAACAATAAAATGTGCTATACTAGACCTTGACAGTGTCATTGAAAATAATTTCCATCTATTTGATTTTAAAAAGGCATGGTATAAAGCACTGCTTCAGCCTTGAAGAAACCAGTAGTCTCTCAGATTAATTTGCATTAATATTTCTGATAGATAATAACCATCCTTTGAAAGATATATTGGTTAAATTACTTGACTTCAGTGGTAAAATAGGATGGTTTGAGGCTTCCACCATTCTCCTAGGAAGAGGTGGAGGTAGGTTATGGAGGTTATGGAGACAGGGGATCTGTGGCCAGGCCTAAAAAAAATTGTAGGCGTATATGACAGGCGCATCCGCACCTCCCCAGGCCCAGGGATGGGGCCAAAACCCGAACCGAAAAGATAGAAAGATACCCCTGGATGCGGAGAGGAAATCCTGAAAAGCACAGCCTCCTGGGAGGTGTTCGAGGGCGGTTTCCGACCCCCTCCAGATGGGCAATGCCTCCCAGCGCCACAGCCAGGCCCAAAAAAATGTAGGCGTATATGACAGGCGCATCCGCACCTCCCCAGGCCCAGGGATGGGGCCAAAACCCGAACCGAAAAGATAGAAAGATACCCCTGGATGCGGAGAGGAAATCCTGAAAAGCACAGCCTCCTGGGAGGTGTTCGAGGGCGGTTTCCGACCCCCTCCAGATGGGCACTGACCCTCAAACAATGCATACTTTTCTCATATAATAGTCAGGTTATCTAGAAGACAGAGAATTATACTGGGGAACAGCACTCTCTGAGTGATACAACAATAAAATGTGCTATACTAGACCTTGACAGTGTCATTGAAAATAATTTCCATCTATTTGATTTTAAAAAGGCATGGTATAAAGCACTGCTTCAGCCTTGAAGAAACCAGTAGTCTCTCAGATTAATTTGCATTAATATTTCTGATAGATAATAACCATCCTTTGAAAGATATATTGGTTAAATTACTTGACTTCAGTGGTAAAATAGGATGGTTTGAGGCTTCCACCATTCTCCTAGGAAGAGGTGGAGGTAGGTTATGGAGGTTATGGAGACAGGGGATCTGTGGCCAGGCCTAAAAAAAATTGTAGGCGTATATGACAGGCGCATCCGCACCTCCCCAGGCCCAGGGATGGGGCCAAAACCCGAACCGAAAAGATAGAAAGATACCCCTGGATGCGGAGAGGAAATCCTGAAAAGCACAGCCTCCTGGGAGGTGTTCGAGGGCGGTTTCCGACCCCCTCCAGATGGGCAATGCCTCCCAGCGCCACAGCCAGGCCCAAAAAAATGTAGGCGTATATGACAGGCGCATCCGCACCTCCCCAGGCCCAGGGATGGGGCCAAAACCCGAACCGAAAAGATAGAAAGATACCCCTGGATGCGGAGAGGAAATCCTGAAAAGCACAGCCTCCTGGGAGGTGTTCGAGGGCGGTTTCCGACCCCCTCCAGATGGGCACTGACCCTCAAACAATGCATACTTTTCTCATATAATAGTCAGGTTATCTAGAAGACAGAGAATTATACTGGGGAACAGCACTCTCTGAGTGATACAACAATAAAATGTGCTATACTAGACCTTGACAGTGTCATTGAAAATAATTTCCATCTATTTGATTTTAAAAAGGCATGGTATAAAGCACTGCTTCAGCCTTGAAGAAACCAGTAGTCTCTCAGATTAATTTGCATTAATATTTCTGATAGATAATAACCATCCTTTGAAAGATATATTGGTTAAATTACTTGACTTCAGTGGTAAAATAGGATGGTTTGAGGCTTCCACCATTCTCCTAGGAAGAGGTGGAGGTAGGTTATGGAGGTTATGGAGACAGGGGATCTGTGGCCAGGCCTAAAAAAAATTGTAGGCGTATATGACAGGCGCATCCGCACCTCCCCAGGCCCAGGGATGGGGCCAAAACCCGAACCGAAAAGATAGAAAGATACCCCTGGATGCGGAGAGGAAATCCTGAAAAGCACAGCCTCCTGGGAGGTGTTCGAGGGCGGTTTCCGACCCCCTCCAGATGGGCAATGCCTCCCAGCGCCACAGCCAGGCCCAAAAAAATGTAGGCGTATATGACAGGCGCATCCGCACCTCCCCAGGCCCAGGGATGGGGCCAAAACCCGAACCGAAAAGATAGAAAGATACCCCTGGATGCGGAGAGGAAATCCTGAAAAGCACAGCCTCCTGGGAGGTGTTCGAGGGCGGTTTCCGACCCCCTCCAGATGGGCACTGACCCTCAAACAATGCATACTTTTCTCATATAATAGTCAGGTTATCTAGAAGACAGAGAATTATACTGGGGAACAGCACTCTCTGAGTGATACAACAATAAAATGTGCTATACTAGACCTTGACAGTGTCATTGAAAATAATTTCCATCTATTTGATTTTAAAAAGGCATGGTATAAAGCACTGCTTCAGCCTTGAAGAAACCAGTAGTCTCTCAGATTAATTTGCATTAATATTTCTGATAGATAATAACCATCCTTTGAAAGATATATTGGTTAAATTACTTGACTTCAGTGGTAAAATAGGATGGTTTGAGGCTTCCACCATTCTCCTAGGAAGAGGTGGAGGTAGGTTATGGAGGTTATGGAGACAGGGGATCTGTGGCCAGGCCTAAAAAAAATTGTAGGCGTATATGACAGGCGCATCCGCACCTCCCCAGGCCCAGGGATGGGGCCAAAACCCGAACCGAAAAGATAGAAAGATACCCCTGGATGCGGAGAGGAAATCCTGAAAAGCACAGCCTCCTGGGAGGTGTTCGAGGGCGGTTTCCGACCCCCTCCAGATGGGCAATGCCTCCCAGCGCCACAGCCAGGCCCAAAAAAATGTAGGCGTATATGACAGGCGCATCCGCACCTCCCCAGGCCCAGGGATGGGGCCAAAACCCGAACCGAAAAGATAGAAAGATACCCCTGGATGCGGAGAGGAAATCCTGAAAAGCACAGCCTCCTGGGAGGTGTTCGAGGGCGGTTTCCGACCCCCTCCAGATGGGCACTGACCCTCAAACAATGCATACTTTTCTCATATAATAGTCAGGTTATCTAGAAGACAGAGAATTATACTGGGGAACAGCACTCTCTGAGTGATACAACAATAAAATGTGCTATACTAGACCTTGACAGTGTCATTGAAAATAATTTCCATCTATTTGATTTTAAAAAGGCATGGTATAAAGCACTGCTTCAGCCTTGAAGAAACCAGTAGTCTCTCAGATTAATTTGCATTAATATTTCTGATAGATAATAACCATCCTTTGAAAGATATATTGGTTAAATTACTTGACTTCAGTGGTAAAATAGGATGGTTTGAGGCTTCCACCATTCTCCTAGGAAGAGGTGGAGGTAGGTTATGGAGGTTATGGAGACAGGGGATCTGTGGCCAGGCCTAAAAAAAATTGTAGGCGTATATGACAGGCGCATCCGCACCTCCCCAGGCCCAGGGATGGGGCCAAAACCCGAACCGAAAAGATAGAAAGATACCCCTGGATGCGGAGAGGAAATCCTGAAAAGCACAGCCTCCTGGGAGGTGTTCGAGGGCGGTTTCCGACCCCCTCCAGATGGGCAATGCCTCCCAGCGCCACAGCCAGGCCCAAAAAAATGTAGGCGTATATGACAGGCGCATCCGCACCTCCCCAGGCCCAGGGATGGGGCCAAAACCCGAACCGAAAAGATAGAAAGATACCCCTGGATGCGGAGAGGAAATCCTGAAAAGCACAGCCTCCTGGGAGGTGTTCGAGGGCGGTTTCCGACCCCCTCCAGATGGGCACTGACCCTCAAACAATGCATACTTTTCTCATATAATAGTCAGGTTATCTAGAAGACAGAGAATTATACTGGGGAACAGCACTCTCTGAGTGATACAACAATAAAATGTGCTATACTAGACCTTGACAGTGTCATTGAAAATAATTTCCATCTATTTGATTTTAAAAAGGCATGGTATAAAGCACTGCTTCAGCCTTGAAGAAACCAGTAGTCTCTCAGATTAATTTGCATTAATATTTCTGATAGATAATAACCATCCTTTGAAAGATATATTGGTTAAATTACTTGACTTCAGTGGTAAAATAGGATGGTTTGAGGCTTCCACCATTCTCCTAGGAAGAGGTGGAGGTAGGTTATGGAGGTTATGGAGACAGGGGATCTGTGGCCAGGCCTAAAAAAAATTGTAGGCGTATATGACAGGCGCATCCGCACCTCCCCAGGCCCAGGGATGGGGCCAAAACCCGAACCGAAAAGATAGAAAGATACCCCTGGATGCGGAGAGGAAATCCTGAAAAGCACAGCCTCCTGGGAGGTGTTCGAGGGCGGTTTCCGACCCCCTCCAGATGGGCAATGCCTCCCAGCGCCACAGCCAGGCCCAAAAAAATGTAGGCGTATATGACAGGCGCATCCGCACCTCCCCAGGCCCAGGGATGGGGCCAAAACCCGAACCGAAAAGATAGAAAGATACCCCTGGATGCGGAGAGGAAATCCTGAAAAGCACAGCCTCCTGGGAGGTGTTCGAGGGCGGTTTCCGACCCCCTCCAGATGGGCACTGACCCTCAAACAATGCATACTTTTCTCATATAATAGTCAGGTTATCTAGAAGACAGAGAATTATACTGGGGAACAGCACTCTCTGAGTGATACAACAATAAAATGTGCTATACTAGACCTTGACAGTGTCATTGAAAATAATTTCCATCTATTTGATTTTAAAAAGGCATGGTATAAAGCACTGCTTCAGCCTTGAAGAAACCAGTAGTCTCTCAGATTAATTTGCATTAATATTTCTGATAGATAATAACCATCCTTTGAAAGATATATTGGTTAAATTACTTGACTTCAGTGGTAAAATAGGATGGTTTGAGGCTTCCACCATTCTCCTAGGAAGAGGTGGAGGTAGGTTATGGAGGTTATGGAGACAGGGGATCTGTGGCCAGGCCTAAAAAAAATTGTAGGCGTATATGACAGGCGCATCCGCACCTCCCCAGGCCCAGGGATGGGGCCAAAACCCGAACCGAAAAGATAGAAAGATACCCCTGGATGCGGAGAGGAAATCCTGAAAAGCACAGCCTCCTGGGAGGTGTTCGAGGGCGGTTTCCGACCCCCTCCAGATGGGCAATGCCTCCCAGCGCCACAGCCAGGCCCAAAAAAATGTAGGCGTATATGACAGGCGCATCCGCACCTCCCCAGGCCCAGGGATGGGGCCAAAACCCGAACCGAAAAGATAGAAAGATACCCCTGGATGCGGAGAGGAAATCCTGAAAAGCACAGCCTCCTGGGAGGTGTTCGAGGGCGGTTTCCGACCCCCTCCAGATGGGCACTGACCCTCAAACAATGCATACTTTTCTCATATAATAGTCAGGTTATCTAGAAGACAGAGAATTATACTGGGGAACAGCACTCTCTGAGTGATACAACAATAAAATGTGCTATACTAGACCTTGACAGTGTCATTGAAAATAATTTCCATCTATTTGATTTTAAAAAGGCATGGTATAAAGCACTGCTTCAGCCTTGAAGAAACCAGTAGTCTCTCAGATTAATTTGCATTAATATTTCTGATAGATAATAACCATCCTTTGAAAGATATATTGGTTAAATTACTTGACTTCAGTGGTAAAATAGGATGGTTTGAGGCTTCCACCATTCTCCTAGGAAGAGGTGGAGGTAGGTTATGGAGGTTATGGAGACAGGGGATCTGTGGCCAGGCCTAAAAAAAATTGTAGGCGTATATGACAGGCGCATCCGCACCTCCCCAGGCCCAGGGATGGGGCCAAAACCCGAACCGAAAAGATAGAAAGATACCCCTGGATGCGGAGAGGAAATCCTGAAAAGCACAGCCTCCTGGGAGGTGTTCGAGGGCGGTTTCCGACCCCCTCCAGATGGGCAATGCCTCCCAGCGCCACAGCCAGGCCCAAAAAAATGTAGGCGTATATGACAGGCGCATCCGCACCTCCCCAGGCCCAGGGATGGGGCCAAAACCCGAACCGAAAAGATAGAAAGATACCCCTGGATGCGGAGAGGAAATCCTGAAAAGCACAGCCTCCTGGGAGGTGTTCGAGGGCGGTTTCCGACCCCCTCCAGATGGGCACTGACCCTCAAACAATGCATACTTTTCTCATATAATAGTCAGGTTATCTAGAAGACAGAGAATTATACTGGGGAACAGCACTCTCTGAGTGATACAACAATAAAATGTGCTATACTAGACCTTGACAGTGTCATTGAAAATAATTTCCATCTATTTGATTTTAAAAAGGCATGGTATAAAGCACTGCTTCAGCCTTGAAGAAACCAGTAGTCTCTCAGATTAATTTGCATTAATATTTCTGATAGATAATAACCATCCTTTGAAAGATATATTGGTTAAATTACTTGACTTCAGTGGTAAAATAGGATGGTTTGAGGCTTCCACCATTCTCCTAGGAAGAGGTGGAGGTAGGTTATGGAGGTTATGGAGACAGGGGATCTGTGGCCAGGCCTAAAAAAAATTGTAGGCGTATATGACAGGCGCATCCGCACCTCCCCAGGCCCAGGGATGGGGCCAAAACCCGAACCGAAAAGATAGAAAGATACCCCTGGATGCGGAGAGGAAATCCTGAAAAGCACAGCCTCCTGGGAGGTGTTCGAGGGCGGTTTCCGACCCCCTCCAGATGGGCAATGCCTCCCAGCGCCACAGCCAGGCCCAAAAAAATGTAGGCGTATATGACAGGCGCATCCGCACCTCCCCAGGCCCAGGGATGGGGCCAAAACCCGAACCGAAAAGATAGAAAGATACCCCTGGATGCGGAGAGGAAATCCTGAAAAGCACAGCCTCCTGGGAGGTGTTCGAGGGCGGTTTCCGACCCCCTCCAGATGGGCACTGACCCTCAAACAATGCATACTTTTCTCATATAATAGTCAGGTTATCTAGAAGACAGAGAATTATACTGGGGAACAGCACTCTCTGAGTGATACAACAATAAAATGTGCTATACTAGACCTTGACAGTGTCATTGAAAATAATTTCCATCTATTTGATTTTAAAAAGGCATGGTATAAAGCACTGCTTCAGCCTTGAAGAAACCAGTAGTCTCTCAGATTAATTTGCATTAATATTTCTGATAGATAATAACCATCCTTTGAAAGATATATTGGTTAAATTACTTGACTTCAGTGGTAAAATAGGATGGTTTGAGGCTTCCACCATTCTCCTAGGAAGAGGTGGAGGTAGGTTATGGAGGTTATGGAGACAGGGGATCTGTGGCCAGGCCTAAAAAAAATTGTAGGCGTATATGACAGGCGCATCCGCACCTCCCCAGGCCCAGGGATGGGGCCAAAACCCGAACCGAAAAGATAGAAAGATACCCCTGGATGCGGAGAGGAAATCCTGAAAAGCACAGCCTCCTGGGAGGTGTTCGAGGGCGGTTTCCGACCCCCTCCAGATGGGCAATGCCTCCCAGCGCCACAGCCAGGCCCAAAAAAATGTAGGCGTATATGACAGGCGCATCCGCACCTCCCCAGGCCCAGGGATGGGGCCAAAACCCGAACCGAAAAGATAGAAAGATACCCCTGGATGCGGAGAGGAAATCCTGAAAAGCACAGCCTCCTGGGAGGTGTTCGAGGGCGGTTTCCGACCCCCTCCAGATGGGCACTGACCCTCAAACAATGCATACTTTTCTCATATAATAGTCAGGTTATCTAGAAGACAGAGAATTATACTGGGGAACAGCACTCTCTGAGTGATACAACAATAAAATGTGCTATACTAGACCTTGACAGTGTCATTGAAAATAATTTCCATCTATTTGATTTTAAAAAGGCATGGTATAAAGCACTGCTTCAGCCTTGAAGAAACCAGTAGTCTCTCAGATTAATTTGCATTAATATTTCTGATAGATAATAACCATCCTTTGAAAGATATATTGGTTAAATTACTTGACTTCAGTGGTAAAATAGGATGGTTTGAGGCTTCCACCATTCTCCTAGGAAGAGGTGGAGGTAGGTTATGGAGGTTATGGAGACAGGGGATCTGTGGCCAGGCCTAAAAAAAATTGTAGGCGTATATGACAGGCGCATCCGCACCTCCCCAGGCCCAGGGATGGGGCCAAAACCCGAACCGAAAAGATAGAAAGATACCCCTGGATGCGGAGAGGAAATCCTGAAAAGCACAGCCTCCTGGGAGGTGTTCGAGGGCGGTTTCCGACCCCCTCCAGATGGGCAATGCCTCCCAGCGCCACAGCCAGGCCCAAAAAAATGTAGGCGTATATGACAGGCGCATCCGCACCTCCCCAGGCCCAGGGATGGGGCCAAAACCCGAACCGAAAAGATAGAAAGATACCCCTGGATGCGGAGAGGAAATCCTGAAAAGCACAGCCTCCTGGGAGGTGTTCGAGGGCGGTTTCCGACCCCCTCCAGATGGGCACTGACCCTCAAACAATGCATACTTTTCTCATATAATAGTCAGGTTATCTAGAAGACAGAGAATTATACTGGGGAACAGCACTCTCTGAGTGATACAACAATAAAATGTGCTATACTAGACCTTGACAGTGTCATTGAAAATAATTTCCATCTATTTGATTTTAAAAAGGCATGGTATAAAGCACTGCTTCAGCCTTGAAGAAACCAGTAGTCTCTCAGATTAATTTGCATTAATATTTCTGATAGATAATAACCATCCTTTGAAAGATATATTGGTTAAATTACTTGACTTCAGTGGTAAAATAGGATGGTTTGAGGCTTCCACCATTCTCCTAGGAAGAGGTGGAGGTAGGTTATGGAGGTTATGGAGACAGGGGATCTGTGGCCAGGCCTAAAAAAAATTGTAGGCGTATATGACAGGCGCATCCGCACCTCCCCAGGCCCAGGGATGGGGCCAAAACCCGAACCGAAAAGATAGAAAGATACCCCTGGATGCGGAGAGGAAATCCTGAAAAGCACAGCCTCCTGGGAGGTGTTCGAGGGCGGTTTCCGACCCCCTCCAGATGGGCAATGCCTCCCAGCGCCACAGCCAGGCCCAAAAAAATGTAGGCGTATATGACAGGCGCATCCGCACCTCCCCAGGCCCAGGGATGGGGCCAAAACCCGAACCGAAAAGATAGAAAGATACCCCTGGATGCGGAGAGGAAATCCTGAAAAGCACAGCCTCCTGGGAGGTGTTCGAGGGCGGTTTCCGACCCCCTCCAGATGGGCACTGACCCTCAAACAATGCATACTTTTCTCATATAATAGTCAGGTTATCTAGAAGACAGAGAATTATACTGGGGAACAGCACTCTCTGAGTGATACAACAATAAAATGTGCTATACTAGACCTTGACAGTGTCATTGAAAATAATTTCCATCTATTTGATTTTAAAAAGGCATGGTATAAAGCACTGCTTCAGCCTTGAAGAAACCAGTAGTCTCTCAGATTAATTTGCATTAATATTTCTGATAGATAATAACCATCCTTTGAAAGATATATTGGTTAAATTACTTGACTTCAGTGGTAAAATAGGATGGTTTGAGGCTTCCACCATTCTCCTAGGAAGAGGTGGAGGTAGGTTATGGAGGTTATGGAGACAGGGGATCTGTGGCCAGGCCTAAAAAAAATTGTAGGCGTATATGACAGGCGCATCCGCACCTCCCCAGGCCCAGGGATGGGGCCAAAACCCGAACCGAAAAGATAGAAAGATACCCCTGGATGCGGAGAGGAAATCCTGAAAAGCACAGCCTCCTGGGAGGTGTTCGAGGGCGGTTTCCGACCCCCTCCAGATGGGCAATGCCTCCCAGCACCACAGCCAGGCCCAAAAAAATGTAGGCGTATATGACAGGCGCATCCGCACCTCCCCAGGCCCAGGGATGGGGCCAAAACCCGAACCGAAAAGATAGAAAGATACCCCTGGATGCGGAGAGGAAATCCTGAAAAGCACAGCCTCCTGGGAGGTGTTCGAGGGCGGTTTCCGACCCCCTCCAGATGGGCACTGACCCTCAAACAATGCATACTTTTCTCATATAATAGTCAGGTTATCTAGAAGACAGAGAATTATACTGGGGAACAGCACTCTCTGAGTGATACAACAATAAAATGTGCTATACTAGACCTTGACAGTGTCATTGAAAATAATTTCCATCTATTTGATTTTAAAAAGGCATGGTATAAAGCACTGCTTCAGCCTTGAAGAAACCAGTAGTCTCTCAGATTAATTTGCATTAATATTTCTGATAGATAATAACCATCCTTTGAAAGATATATTGGTTAAATTACTTGACTTCAGTGGTAAAATAGGATGGTTTGAGGCTTCCACCATTCTCCTAGGAAGAGGTGGAGGTAGGTTATGGAGGTTATGGAGACAGGGGATCTGTGGCCAGGCCTAAAAAAAATTGTAGGCGTATATGACAGGCGCATCCGCACCTCCCCAGGCCCAGGGATGGGGCCAAAACCCGAACCGAAAAGATAGAAAGATACCCCTGGATGCGGAGAGGAAATCCTGAAAAGCACAGCCTCCTGGGAGGTGTTCGAGGGCGGTTTCCGACCCCCTCCAGATGGGCAATGCCTCCCAGCGCCACAGCCAGGCCCAAAAAAATGTAGGCGTATATGACAGGCGCATCCGCACCTCCCCAGGCCCAGGGATGGGGCCAAAACCCGAACCGAAAAGATAGAAAGATACCCCTGGATGCGGAGAGGAAATCCTGAAAAGCACAGCCTCCTGGGAGGTGTTCGAGGGCGGTTTCCGACCCCCTCCAGATGGGCACTGACCCTCAAACAATGCATACTTTTCTCATATAATAGTCAGGTTATCTAGAAGACAGAGAATTATACTGGGGAACAGCACTCTCTGAGTGATACAACAATAAAATGTGCTATACTAGACCTTGACAGTGTCATTGAAAATAATTTCCATCTATTTGATTTTAAAAAGGCATGGTATAAAGCACTGCTTCAGCCTTGAAGAAACCAGTAGTCTCTCAGATTAATTTGCATTAATATTTCTGATAGATAATAACCATCCTTTGAAAGATATATTGGTTAAATTACTTGACTTCAGTGGTAAAATAGGATGGTTTGAGGCTTCCACCATTCTCCTAGGAAGAGGTGGAGGTAGGTTATGGAGGTTATGGAGACAGGGGATCTGTGGCCAGGCCTAAAAAAAATTGTAGGCGTATATGACAGGCGCATCCGCACCTCCCCAGGCCCAGGGATGGGGCCAAAACCCGAACCGAAAAGATAGAAAGATACCCCTGGATGCGGAGAGGAAATCCTGAAAAGCACAGCCTCCTGGGAGGTGTTCGAGGGCGGTTTCCGACCCCCTCCAGATGGGCAATGCCTCCCAGCGCCACAGCCAGGCCCAAAAAAATGTAGGCGTATATGACAGGCGCATCCGCACCTCCCCAGGCCCAGGGATGGGGCCAAAACCCGAACCGAAAAGATAGAAAGATACCCCTGGATGCGGAGAGGAAATCCTGAAAAGCACAGCCTCCTGGGAGGTGTTCGAGGGCGGTTTCCGACCCCCTCCAGATGGGCACTGACCCTCAAACAATGCATACTTTTCTCATATAATAGTCAGGTTATCTAGAAGACAGAGAATTATACTGGGGAACAGCACTCTCTGAGTGATACAACAATAAAATGTGCTATACTAGACCTTGACAGTGTCATTGAAAATAATTTCCATCTATTTGATTTTAAAAAGGCATGGTATAAAGCACTGCTTCAGCCTTGAAGAAACCAGTAGTCTCTCAGATTAATTTGCATTAATATTTCTGATAGATAATAACCATCCTTTGAAAGATATATTGGTTAAATTACTTGACTTCAGTGGTAAAATAGGATGGTTTGAGGCTTCCACCATTCTCCTAGGAAGAGGTGGAGGTAGGTTATGGAGGTTATGGAGACAGGGGATCTGTGGCCAGGCCTAAAAAAAATTGTAGGCGTATATGACAGGCGCATCCGCACCTCCCCAGGCCCAGGGATGGGGCCAAAACCCGAACCGAAAAGATAGAAAGATACCCCTGGATGCGGAGAGGAAATCCTGAAAAGCACAGCCTCCTGGGAGGTGTTCGAGGGCGGTTTCCGACCCCCTCCAGATGGGCAATGCCTCCCAGCGCCACAGCCAGGCCCAAAAAAATGTAGGCGTATATGACAGGCGCATCCGCACCTCCCCAGGCCCAGGGATGGGGCCAAAACCCGAACCGAAAAGATAGAAAGATACCCCTGGATGCGGAGAGGAAATCCTGAAAAGCACAGCCTCCTGGGTGGTGTTCGAGGGCGGTTTCCGACCCCCTCCAGATGGGCACTGACCCTCAAACAATGCATACTTTTCTCATATAATAGTCAGGTTATCTAGAAGACAGAGAATTATACTGGGGAACAGCACTCTCTGAGTGATACAACAATAAAATGTGCTATACTAGACCTTGACAGTGTCATTGAAAATAATTTCCATCTATTTGATTTTAAAAAGGCATGGTATAAAGCACTGCTTCAGCCTTGAAGAAACCAGTAGTCTCTCAGATTAATTTGCATTAATATTTCTGATAGATAATAACCATCCTTTGAAAGATATATTGGTTAAATTACTTGACTTCAGTGGTAAAATAGGATGGTTTGAGGCTTCCACCATTCTCCTAGGAAGAGGTGGAGGTAGGTTATGGAGGTTATGGAGACAGGGGATCTGTGGCCAGGCCTAAAAAAAATTGTAGGCGTATATGACAGGCGCATCCGCACCTCCCCAGGCCCAGGGATGGGGCCAAAACCCGAACCGAAAAGATAGAAAGATACCCCTGGATGCGGAGAGGAAATCCTGAAAAGCACAGCCTCCTGGGAGGTGTTCGAGGGCGGTTTCCGACCCCCTCCAGATGGGCAATGCCTCCCAGCGCCACAGCCAGGCCCAAAAAAATGTAGGCGTATATGACAGGCGCATCCGCACCTCCCCAGGCCCAGGGATGGGGCCAAAACCCGAACCGAAAAGATAGAAAGATACCCCTGGATGCGGAGAGGAAATCCTGAAAAGCACAGCCTCCTGGGAGGTGTTCGAGGGCGGTTTCCGACCCCCTCCAGATGGGCACTGACCCTCAAACAATGCATACTTTTCTCATATAATAGTCAGGTTATCTAGAAGACAGAGAATTATACTGGGGAACAGCACTCTCTGAGTGATACAACAATAAAATGTGCTATACTAGACCTTGACAGTGTCATTGAAAATAATTTCCATCTATTTGATTTTAAAAAGGCATGGTATAAAGCACTGCTTCAGCCTTGAAGAAACCAGTAGTCTCTCAGATTAATTTGCATTAATATTTCTGATAGATAATAACCATCCTTTGAAAGATATATTGGTTAAATTACTTGACTTCAGTGGTAAAATAGGATGGTTTGAGGCTTCCACCATTCTCCTAGGAAGAGGTGGAGGTAGGTTATGGAGGTTATGGAGACAGGGGATCTGTGGCCAGGCCTAAAAAAAATTGTAGGCGTATATGACAGGCGCATCCGCACCTCCCCAGGCCCAGGGATGGGGCCAAAACCCGAACCGAAAAGATAGAAAGATACCCCTGGATGCGGAGAGGAAATCCTGAAAAGCACAGCCTCCTGGGAGGTGTTCGAGGGCGGTTTCCGACCCCCTCCAGATGGGCAATGCCTCCCAGCGCCACAGCCAGGCCCAAAAAAATGTAGGCGTATATGACAGGCGCATCCGCACCTCCCCAGGCCCAGGGATGGGGCCAAAACC
Organism: Lepidonotus clava; assembly: GCA_936440205.1. NCBI lineage: Eukaryota > Metazoa > Annelida > Polychaeta > Phyllodocida > Polynoidae > Lepidonotus > Lepidonotus clava. The sequence continues at coordinate 41,319,071 of OW387149.1, read as the reverse complement.
CGAACCGAAAAGATAGAAAGATACCCCTGGATGCGGAGAGGAAATCCTGAAAAGCACAGCCTCCTGGGAGGTGTTCGAGGGCGGTTTCCGACCCCCTCCAGATGGGCACTGACCCTCAAACAATGCATACTTTTCTCATATAATAGTCAGGTTATCTAGAAGACAGAGAATTATACTGGGGAACAGCACTCTCTGAGTGATACAACAATAAAATGTGCTATACTAGACCTTGACAGTGTCATTGAAAATAATTTCCATCTATTTGATTTTAAAAAGGCATGGTATAAAGCACTGCTTCAGCCTTGAAGAAACCAGTAGTCTCTCAGATTAATTTGCATTAATATTTCTGATAGATAATAACCATCCTTTGAAAGATATATTGGTTAAATTACTTGACTTCAGTGGTAAAATAGGATGGTTTGAGGCTTCCACCATTCTCCTAGGAAGAGGTGGAGGTAGGTTATGGAGGTTATGGAGACAGGGGATCTGTGGCCAGGCCTAAAAAAAATTGTAGGCGTATATGACAGGCGCATCCGCACCTCCCCAGGCCCAGGGATGGGGCCAAAACCCGAACCGAAAAGATAGAAAGATACCCCTGGATGCGGAGAGGAAATCCTGAAAAGCACAGCCTCCTGGGAGGTGTTCGAGGGCGGTTTCCGACCCCCTCCAGATGGGCAATGCCTCCCAGCGCCACAGCCAGGCCCAAAAAAATGTAGGCGTATATGACAGGCGCATCCGCACCTCCCCAGGCCCAGGGATGGGGCCAAAACCCGAACCGAAAAGATAGAAAGATACCCCTGGATGCGGAGAGGAAATCCTGAAAAGCACAGCCTCCTGGGAGGTGTTCGAGGGCGGTTTCCGACCCCCTCCAGATGGGCACTGACCCTCAAACAATGCATACTTTTCTCATATAATAGTCAGGTTATCTAGAAGACAGAGAATTATACTGGGGAACAGCACTCTCTGAGTGATACAACAATAAAATGTGCTATACTAGACCTTGACAGTGTCATTGAAAATAATTTCCATCTATTTGATTTTAAAAAGGCATGGTATAAAGCACTGCTTCAGCCTTGAAGAAACCAGTAGTCTCTCAGATTAATTTGCATTAATATTTCTGATAGATAATAACCATCCTTTGAAAGATATATTGGTTAAATTACTTGACTTCAGTGGTAAAATAGGATGGTTTGAGGCTTCCACCATTCTCCTAGGAAGAGGTGGAGGTAGGTTATGGAGGTTATGGAGACAGGGGATCTGTGGCCAGGCCTAAAAAAAATTGTAGGCGTATATGACAGGCGCATCCGCACCTCCCCAGGCCCAGGGATGGGGCCAAAACCCGAACCGAAAAGATAGAAAGATACCCCTGGATGCGGAGAGGAAATCCTGAAAAGCACAGCCTCCTGGGAGGTGTTCGAGGGCGGTTTCCGACCCCCTCCAGATGGGCAATGCCTCCCAGCGCCACAGCCAGGCCCAAAAAAATGTAGGCGTATATGACAGGCGCATCCGCACCTCCCCAGGCCCAGGGATGGGGCCAAAACCCGAACCGAAAAGATAGAAAGATACCCCTGGATGCGGAGAGGAAATCCTGAAAAGCACAGCCTCCTGGGAGGTGTTCGAGGGCGGTTTCCGACCCCCTCCAGATGGGCACTGACCCTCAAACAATGCATACTTTTCTCATATAATAGTCAGGTTATCTAGAAGACAGAGAATTATACTGGGGAACAGCACTCTCTGAGTGATACAACAATAAAATGTGCTATACTAGACCTTGACAGTGTCATTGAAAATAATTTCCATCTATTTGATTTTAAAAAGGCATGGTATAAAGCACTGCTTCAGCCTTGAAGAAACCAGTAGTCTCTCAGATTAATTTGCATTAATATTTCTGATAGATAATAACCATCCTTTGAAAGATATATTGGTTAAATTACTTGACTTCAGTGGTAAAATAGGATGGTTTGAGGCTTCCACCATTCTCCTAGGAAGAGGTGGAGGTAGGTTATGGAGGTTATGGAGACAGGGGATCTGTGGCCAGGCCTAAAAAAAATTGTAGGCGTATATGACAGGCGCATCCGCACCTCCCCAGGCCCAGGGATGGGGCCAAAACCCGAACCGAAAAGATAGAAAGATACCCCTGGATGCGGAGAGGAAATCCTGAAAAGCACAGCCTCCTGGGAGGTGTTCGAGGGCGGTTTCCGACCCCCTCCAGATGGGCAATGCCTCCCAGCGCCACAGCCAGGCCCAAAAAAATGTAGGCGTATATGACAGGCGCATCCGCACCTCCCCAGGCCCAGGGATGGGGCCAAAACCCGAACCGAAAAGATAGAAAGATACCCCTGGATGCGGAGAGGAAATCCTGAAAAGCACAGCCTCCTGGGAGGTGTTCGAGGGCGGTTTCCGACCCCCTCCAGATGGGCACTGACCCTCAAACAATGCATACTTTTCTCATATAATAGTCAGGTTATCTAGAAGACAGAGAATTATACTGGGGAACAGCACTCTCTGAGTGATACAACAATAAAATGTGCTATACTAGACCTTGACAGTGTCATTGAAAATAATTTCCATCTATTTGATTTTAAAAAGGCATGGTATAAAGCACTGCTTCAGCCTTGAAGAAACCAGTAGTCTCTCAGATTAATTTGCATTAATATTTCTGATAGATAATAACCATCCTTTGAAAGATATATTGGTTAAATTACTTGACTTCAGTGGTAAAATAGGATGGTTTGAGGCTTCCACCATTCTCCTAGGAAGAGGTGGAGGTAGGTTATGGAGGTTATGGAGACAGGGGATCTGTGGCCAGGCCTAAAAAAAATTGTAGGCGTATATGACAGGCGCATCCGCACCTCCCCAGGCCCAGGGATGGGGCCAAAACCCGAACCGAAAAGATAGAAAGATACCCCTGGATGCGGAGAGGAAATCCTGAAAAGCACAGCCTCCTGGGAGGTGTTCGAGGGCGGTTTCCGACCCCCTCCAGATGGGCAATGCCTCCCAGCGCCACAGCCAGGCCCAAAAAAATGTAGGCGTATATGACAGGCGCATCCGCACCTCCCCAGGCCCAGGGATGGGGCCAAAACCCGAACCGAAAAGATAGAAAGATACCCCTGGATGCGGAGAGGAAATCCTGAAAAGCACAGCCTCCTGGGAGGTGTTCGAGGGCGGTTTCCGACCCCCTCCAGATGGGCACTGACCCTCAAACAATGCATACTTTTCTCATATAATAGTCAGGTTATCTAGAAGACAGAGAATTATACTGGGGAACAGCACTCTCTGAGTGATACAACAATAAAATGTGCTATACTAGACCTTGACAGTGTCATTGAAAATAATTTCCATCTATTTGATTTTAAAAAGGCATGGTATAAAGCACTGCTTCAGCCTTGAAGAAACCAGTAGTCTCTCAGATTAATTTGCATTAATATTTCTGATAGATAATAACCATCCTTTGAAAGATATATTGGTTAAATTACTTGACTTCAGTGGTAAAATAGGATGGTTTGAGGCTTCCACCATTCTCCTAGGAAGAGGTGGAGGTAGGTTATGGAGGTTATGGAGACAGGGGATCTGTGGCCAGGCCTAAAAAAAATTGTAGGCGTATATGACAGGCGCATCCGCACCTCCCCAGGCCCAGGGATGGGGCCAAAACCCGAACCGAAAAGATAGAAAGATACCCCTGGATGCGGAGAGGAAATCCTGAAAAGCACAGCCTCCTGGGAGGTGTTCGAGGGCGGTTTCCGACCCCCTCCAGATGGGCAATGCCTCCCAGCGCCACAGCCAGGCCCAAAAAAATGTAGGCGTATATGACAGGCGCATCCGCACCTCCCCAGGCCCAGGGATTGGGGCCAAAACCCGAACCGAAAAGATAGAAAGATACCCCTGGATGCGGAGAGGAAATCCTGAAAAGCACAGCCTCCTGGGAGGTGTTCGAGGGCGGTTTCCGACCCCCCTCCAGATGGGCACTGACCCTCAAACAATGCATACTTTTCTCATATAATAGTCAGGTTATCTAGAAGACAGAGAATTATACTGGGGAACAGCACTCTCTGAGTGATACAACAATAAAATGTGCTATACTAGACCTTGACAGTGTCATTGAAAATAATTTCCATCTATTTGATTTTAAAAAAGGCATGGTATAAAGCACTGCTTCAGCCTTGAAGAAACCAGTAGTCTCTCAGATTAATTTGCATTAATATTTCTGATAGATAATAACCATCCTTTGAAAGATATATTGGTTAAATTACTTGACTTCAGTGGTAAAATAGGATGGTTTGAGGCTTCCACCATTCTCCTAGGAAGAGGTGGAGGTAGGTTATGGAGGTTATGGAGACAGGGGATCTGTGGCCAGGCCTAAAAAAAATTGTAGGCGTATATGACAGGCGCATCCGCACCTCCCCAGGCCCAGGGATGGGGCCAAAACCCGAACCGAAAAGATAGAAAGATACCCCTGGATGCGGAGAGGAAATCCTGAAAAGCACAGCCTCCTGGGAGGTGTTCGAGGGCGGTTTCCGACCCCCTCCAGATGGGCAATGCCTCCCAGCGCCACAGCCAGGCCCAAAAAAAATGTAGGCGTATATGGACAGGCGCATGCCGCACCTCCCCAGGCCCAGGGATGGGGCCAAAACCCGAACCGAAAAGATAGAAAGATACCCCTGGATGCGGAGAGGAAATCCTGAAAAGCACAGCCTCCTGGGAGGTGTTCGAGGGCGGTTTCCGACCCCCTCCAGATGGGCACTGACCCTCAAACAATGCATACTTTTCTCATATAATAGTCAGGTTATCTAGAAGACAGAGAATTATACTGGGGAACAGCACTCTCTGAGTGATACAACAATAAAATGTGCTATACTAGACCTTGACAGTGTCATTGAAAATAATTTCCATCTATTTGATTTTAAAAAGGCATGGTATAAAGCACTGCTTCAGCCTTGAAGAAACCAGTAGTCTCTCAGATTAATTTGCATTAATATTTCTGATAGATAATAAACCATCCTTTGAAAGATATATTGGTTAAATTACTTGACTTCAGTGGTAAAATAGGATGGTTTGAGGCTTCCACCATTCTCCTAGGAAGAGGTGGAGGTAGGTTATGGAGGTTATGGAGACAGGGGATCTGTGGCCAGGCCTAAAAAAAAATGTAGGCGTATATGACAGGCGCATCCGCACCTCCCCAGGCCCAGGGATGGGGCCAAAACCCGAACCGAAAAGATAGAAAGATACCCCTGGATGCGGAGAGGAAATCCTGAAAAGCACAGCCTCCTGGGAGGTGTTCGAGGGCGGTTTCCGAACCCCCTCCAGATGGGCAATGCCTCCCAGCGCCACAGCCAGGCCCAAAAAAATGTAGGCGTATATGACAGGCGCATCCGCACCTCCCCCAGGCCCAGGGATGGGGCCAAAACCCGAACCGAAAAGATAGAAAGATACCCCTGGATGCGGAGAGGAAATCCTGAAAAGCACAGCCTCCTGGGAGGTGTTCGAGGGCGGTTTCCGACCCCCCTCCAGATGGGCACTGACCCTCAAACAATGCATACTTTTCTCATATAATAGTCAGGTTATCTAGAAGACCAGAGAATTATACTGGGGAACAGCACTCTCTGAGTGATACAACAATAAAATGTGCTATACTAGACCTTGACAGTGTCATTGAAAATAATTTCCATCTATTTGATTTTAAAAAGGCATGGTATAAAGCACTGCTTCAGCCTTGAAGAAACCAGTAGTCTCTCAGATTAATTTGCATTAATATTTCTGATAGATAATAACCATCCTTTGAAAGATATATTGGTTAAATTACTTGACTTCAAGTGGTAAAATAGGATGGTTTTGAGGCTTCCACCATTCTCCTAGGAAGAGGTGGAGGTAGGTTATGGAGGTTATGGAGACAGGGGATCTGTGGCCAGGGCCTAAAAAAAATTGTAGGGCGTATATGACAGGCGCATCCGCACCTCCCCAGGCCCAGGGATGGGGCCAAAACCCGAACCGAAAAGATAGAAAGATACCCCTGGATGCGGAGAGGAAATCCTGAAAAGCACAGCCTCCTGGGAGGTGTTCGAGGGCGGTTTCCGACCCCCTCCAGATGGGCAATGCCTCCCAGCGCCACAGCCAGGCCCAAAAAAATGTAGGCGTATATGACAGGCGCATCGCACCACCCAGGCCCAGGGATGGGGCCAAAACCCGAACCGAAAAGATAGAAAGATACCCCTGGATGCGGAGAGGAAATCCTGAAAAGCACAGCCTCCTGGGAGGTGTTCGAGGGCGGTTTCCGACCCCCTCCAGATGGGCACTGACCCTCAAACAATGCATACTTTTTCTCATATAATAGTCAGGTTATCTAAAAGACAGAGAATTATACTGGGGAACAGCACTCTCTGAGTGATACAACAATAAAATGTGCTATACTA
>OW387149.1:41285719-41312464 GCA_936440205.1 Lepidonotus clava | reverse complement strand
CAGGTGAACTCAATCTAATAGAAGGGGCCCCCGTCGACCCTTTGGAGACCCCTGGACAGTGGAAAAATCGACCAATCGGCGAACCGATTGCGGCCCAGGAAGTTTCAGGGCTTGGGGAAAATGGTGCCAAGAGGAGAAGGTTCAACTCAAACATTTTTATAGTTCGGATTCTACACTACGAGCCTATTTAAATAGGCAGCCTATTTGAATAGGGCCCGGACGGTCCCCCCTGGAAGGACAACCGTCGCTCCTATCGGACTTCTGAGCACAGCGTTGGACTCGTTGGGCCTTTTTACATCCTCCTGGGCTGTTCCGGGGCCGCTGAGGACCCCCTGGGGGCCGTCAGGGGCCGGAAACGCAGGCCCAGGTGAACTCAATCTAATAGAAGGGGCCCCCGTCGACCCTTTGGAGACCCCTGGACAGTGGAAAAATCGACCAATCGGCGAACCGATTGCGGCCCAGGAAGTTTCAGGGCTTGGGGAAAATGGTGCCAAGAGGAGAAGGTTCAACTCAAACATTTTTATAGTTCGGATTCTACACTACGAGCCTATTTAAATAGGCAGCCTATTTGAATAGGGCCCGGACGGTCCCCCCTGGAAGGACAACCGTCGCTCCTATCGGACTTCTGAGCACAGCGTTGGACTCGTTGGGCCTTTTTACATCCTCCTGGGCTGTTCCGGGGCCGCTGAGGACCCCCTGGGGGCCGTCAGGGGCCGGAAACGCAGGCCCAGGTGAACTCAATCTAATAGAAGGGGCCCCCGTCGACCCTTTGGAGACCCCTGGACAGTGGAAAAATCGACCAATCGGCGAACCGATTGCGGCCCAGGAAGTTTCAGGGCTTGGGGAAAATGGTGCCAAGAGGAGAAGGTTCAACTCAAACATTTTTATAGTTCGGATTCTACACTACGAGCCTATTTAAATAGGCAGCCTATTTGAATAGGGCCCGGACGGTCCCCCCTGGAAGGACAACCGTCGCTCCTATCGGACTTCTGAGCACAGCGTTGGACTCGTTGGGCCTTTTTACATCCTCCTGGGCTGTTCCGGGGCCGCTGAGGACCCCCTGGGGGCCGTCAGGGGCCGGAAACGCAGGCCCAGGTGAACTCAATCTAATAGAAGGGGCCCCCGTCGACCCTTTGGAGACCCCTGGACAGTGGAAAAATCGACCAATCGGCGAACCGATTGCGGCCCAGGAAGTTTCAGGGCTTGGGGAAAATGGTGCCAAGAGGAGAAGGTTCAACTCAAACATTTTTATAGTTCGGATTCTACACTACGAGCCTATTTAAATAGGCAGCCTATTTGAATAGGGCCCGGACGGTCCCCCCTGGAAGGACAACCGTCGCTCCTATCGGACTTCTGAGCACAGCGTTGGACTCGTTGGGCCTTTTTACATCCTCCTGGGCTGTTCCGGGGCCGCTGAGGACCCCCTGGGGGCCGTCAGGGGCCGGAAACGCAGGCCCAGGTGAACTCAATCTAATAGAAGGGGCCCCCGTCGACCCTTTGGAGACCCCTGGACAGTGGAAAAATCGACCAATCGGCGAACCGATTGCGGCCCAGGCAGTTTCAGGGCTTGGGGAAAATGGTGCCAAGAGGAGAAGGTTCAACTCAAACATTTTTATAGTTCGGATTCTACACTACGAGCCTATTTAAATAGGCAGCCTATTTGAATAGGGCCCGGACGGTCCCCCCTGGAAGGACAACCGTCGCTCCTATCGGACTTCTGAGCACAGCGTTGGACTCGTTGGGCCTTTTTACATCCTCCTGGGCTGTTCCGGGGCCGCTGAGGACCCCCTGGGGGCCGTCAGGGGCCGGAAACGCAGGCCCAGGTGAACTCAATCTAATAGAAGGGGCCCCCGTCGACCCTTTGGAGACCCCTGGACAGTGGAAAAATCGACCAATCGGCGAACCGATTGCGGCCCAGGAAGTTTCAGGGCTTGGGGAAAATGGTGCCAAGAGGAGAAGGTTCAACTCAAACATTTTTATAGTTCGGATTCTACACTACGAGCCTATTTAAATAGGCAGCCTATTTGAATAGGGCCCGGACGGTCCCCCCTGGAAGGACAACCGTCGCTCCTATCGGACTTCTGAGCACAGCGTTGGACTCGTTGGGCCTTTTTACATCCTCCTGGGCTGTTCCGGGGCCGCTGAGGACCCCCTGGGGGCCGTCAGGGGCCGGAAACGCAGGCCCAGGTGAACTCAATCTAATAGAAGGGGCCCCCGTCGACCCTTTGGAGACCCCTGGACAGTGGAAAAATCGACCAATCGGCGAACCGATTGCGGCCCAGGAAGTTTCAGGGCTTGGGGAAAATGGTGCCAAGAGGAGAAGGTTCAACTCAAACATTTTTATAGTTCGGATTCTACACTACGAGCCTATTTAAATAGGCAGCCTATTTGAATAGGGCCCGGACGGTCCCCCCTGGAAGGACAACCGTCGCTCCTATCGGACTTCTGAGCACAGCGTTGGACTCGTTGGGCCTTTTTACATCCTCCTGGGCTGTTCCGGGGCCGCTGAGGACCCCCTGGGGGCCGTCAGGGGCCGGAAACGCAGGCCCAGGTGAACTCAATCTAATAGAAGGGGCCCCCGTCGACCCTTTGGAGACCCCTGGACAGTGGAAAAATCGACCAATCGGCGAACCGATTGCGGCCCAGGAAGTTTCAGGGCTTGGGGAAAATGGTGCCAAGAGGAGAAGGTTCAACTCAAACATTTTTATAGTTCGGATTCTACACTACGAGCCTATTTAAATAGGCAGCCTATTTGAATAGGGCCCGGACGGTCCCCCCTGGAAGGACAACCGTCGCTCCTATCGGACTTCTGAGCACAGCGTTGGACTCGTTGGGCCTTTTTACATCCTCCTGGGCTGTTCCGGGGCCGCTGAGGACCCCCTGGGGGCCGTCAGGGGCCGGAAACGCAGGCCCAGGTGAACTCAATCTAATAGAAGGGGCCCCCGTCGACCCTTTGGAGACCCCTGGACAGTGGAAAAATCGACCAATCGGCGAACCGATTGCGGCCCAGGAAGTTTCAGGGCTTGGGGAAAATGGTGCCAAGAGGAGAAGGTTCAACTCAAACATTTTTATAGTTCGGATTCTACACTACGAGCCTATTTAAATAGGCAGCCTATTTGAATAGGGCCCGGACGGTCCCCCCTGGAAGGACAACCGTCGCTCCTATCGGACTTCTGAGCACAGCGTTGGACTCGTTGGGCCTTTTTACATCCTCCTGGGCTGTTCCGGGGCCGCTGAGGACCCCCTGGGGGCCGTCAGGGGCCGGAAACGCAGGCCCAGGTGAACTCAATCTAATAGAAGGGGCCCCCGTCGACCCTTTGGAGACCCCTGGACAGTGGAAAAATCGACCAATCGGCGAACCGATTGCGGCCCAGGAAGTTTCAGGGCTTGGGGAAAATGGTGCCAAGAGGAGAAGGTTCAACTCAAACATTTTTATAGTTCGGATTCTACACTACGAGCCTATTTAAATAGGCAGCCTATTTGAATAGGGCCCGGACGGTCCCCCCTGGAAGGACAACCGTCGCTCCTATCGGACTTCTGAGCACAGCGTTGGACTCGTTGGGCCTTTTTACATCCTCCTGGGCTGTTCCGGGGCCGCTGAGGACCCCCTGGGGGCCGTCAGGGGCCGGAAACGCAGGCCCAGGTGAACTCAATCTAATAGAAGGGGCCCCCGTCGACCCTTTGGAGACCCCTGGACAGTGGAAAAATCGACCAATCGGCGAACCGATTGCGGCCCAGGAAGTTTCAGGGCTTGGGGAAAATGGTGCCAAGAGGAGAAGGTTCAACTCAAACATATTTATAGTTCGGATTCTACACTACGAGCCTATTTAAATAGGCAGCCTATTTGAATAGGGCCCGGACGGTCCCCCCTGGAAGGACAACCGTCGCTCCTATCGGACTTCTGAGCACAGCGTTGGACTCGTTGGGCCTTTTTACATCCTCCTGGGCTGTTCCGGGGCCGCTGAGGACCCCCTGGGGGCCGTCAGGGGCCGGAAACGCAGGCCCAGGTGAACTCAATCTAATAGAAGGGGCCCCCGTCGACCCTTTGGAGACCCCTGGACAGTGGAAAAATCGACCAATCGGCGAACCGATTGCGGCCCAGGAAGTTTCAGGGCTTGGGGAAAATGGTGCCAAGAGGAGAAGGTTCAACTCAAACATTTTTATAGTTCGGATTCTACACTACGAGCCTATTTAAATAGGCAGCCTATTTGAATAGGGCCCGGACGGTCCCCCCTGGAAGGACAACCGTCGCTCCTATCGGACTTCTGAGCACAGCGTTGGACTCGTTGGGCCTTTTTACATCCTCCTGGGCTGTTCCGGGGCCGCTGAGGACCCCCTGGGGGCCGTCAGGGGCCGGAAACGCAGGCCCAGGTGAACTCAATCTAATAGAAGGGGCCCCCGTCGACCCTTTGGAGACCCCTGGACAGTGGAAAAATCGACCAATCGGCGAACCGATTGCGGCCCAGGAAGTTTCAGGGCTTGGGGAAAATGGTGCCAAGAGGAGAAGGTTCAACTCAAACATTTTTATAGTTCGGATTCTACACTACGAGCCTATTTAAATAGGCAGCCTATTTGAATAGGGCCCGGACGGTCCCCCCCTGGAAGGACAACCGTCGCTCCTATCGGACTTCTGAGCACAGCGTTGGACTCGTTGGGCCTTTTTACATCCTCCTGGGCTGTTCCGGGGCCGCTGAGGACCCCCTGGGGGCCGTCAGGGGCCGGAAACGCAGGCCCAGGTGAACTCAATCTAATAGAAGGGGCCCCCGTCGACCCTTTGGAGACCCCTGGACAGTGGAAAAATCGACCAATCGGCGAACCGATTGCGGCCCAGGAAGTTTCAGGGCTTGGGGAAAATGGTGCCAAGAGGAGAAGGTTCAACTCAAACATTTTTATAGTTCGGATTCTACACTACGAGCCTATTTAAATAGGCAGCCTATTTGAATAGGGCCCGGACGGTCCCCCCTGGAAGGACAACCGTCGCTCCTATCGGACTTCTGAGCACAGCGTTGGACTCGTTGGGCCTTTTTACATCCTCCTGGGCTGTTCCGGGGCCGCTGAGGACCCCCTGGGGGCCGTCAGGGGCCGGAAACGCAGGCCCAGGTGAACTCAATCTAATAGAAGGGGCCCCCGTCGACCCTTTGGAGACCCCTGGACAGTGGAAAAATCGACCAATCGGCGAACCGATTGCGGCCCAGGAAGTTTCAGGGCTTGGGGAAAATGGTGCCAAGAGGAGAAGGTTCAACTCAAACATTTTTATAGTTCGGATTCTACACTACGAGCCTATTTAAATAGGCAGCCTATTTGAATAGGGCCCGGACGGTCCCCCCTGGAAGGACAACCGTCGCTCCTATCGGACTTCTGAGCACAGCGTTGGACTCGTTGGGCCTTTTTACATCCTCCTGGGCTGTTCCGGGGCCGCTGAGGACCCCCTGGGGGCCGTCAGGGGCCGGAAACGCAGGCCCAGGTGAACTCAATCTAATAGAAGGGGCCCCCGTCGACCCTTTGGAGACCCCTGGACAGTGGAAAAATCGACCAATCGGCGAACCGATTGCGGCCCAGGAAGTTTCAGGGCTTGGGGAAAATGGTGCCAAGAGGAGAAGGTTCAACTCAAACATTTTTATAGTTCGGATTCTACACTACGAGCCTATTTAAATAGGCAGCCTATTTGAATAGGGCCCGGACGGTCCCCCCTGGAAGGACAACCGTCGCTCCTATCGGACTTCTGAGCACAGCGTTGGACTCGTTGGGCCTTTTTACATCCTCCTGGGCTGTTCCGGGGCCGCTGAGGACCCCCTGGGGGCCGTCAGGGGCCGGAAACGCAGGCCCAGGTGAACTCAATCTAATAGAAGGGGCCCCCGTCGACCCTTTGGAGACCCCTGGACAGTGGAAAAATCGACCAATCGGCGAACCGATTGCGGCCCAGGAAGTTTCAGGGCTTGGGGAAAATGGTGCCAAGAGGAGAAGGTTCAACTCAAACATTTTTATAGTTCGGATTCTACACTACGAGCCTATTTAAATAGGCAGCCTATTTGAATAGGGCCCGGACGGTCCCCCCTGGAAGGACAACCGTCGCTCCTATCGGACTTCTGAGCACAGCGTTGGACTCGTTGGGCCTTTTTACATCCTCCTGGGCTGTTCCGGGGCCGCTGAGGACCCCCTGGGGGCCGTCAGGGGCCGGAAACGCAGGCCCAGGTGAACTCAATCTAATAGAAGGGGCCCCCGTCGACCCTTTGGAGACCCCTGGACAGTGGAAAAATCGACCAATCGGCGAACCGATTGCGGCCCAGGAAGTTTCAGGGCTTGGGGAAAATGGTGCCAAGAGGAGAAGGTTCAACTCAAACATTTTTATAGTTCGGATTCTACACTACGAGCCTATTTAAATAGGCAGCCTATTTGAATAGGGCCCGGACGGTCCCCCCTGGAAGGACAACCGTCGCTCCTATCGGACTTCTGAGCACAGCGTTGGACTCGTTGGGCCTTTTTACATCCTCCTGGGCTGTTCCGGGGCCGCTGAGGACCCCCTGGGGGCCGTCAGGGGCCGGAAACGCAGGCCCAGGTGAACTCAATCTAATAGAAGGGGCCCCCGTCGACCCTTTGGAGACCCCTGGACAGTGGAAAAATCGACCAATCGGCGAACCGATTGCGGCCCAGGAAGTTTCAGGGCTTGGGGAAAATGGTGCCAAGAGGAGAAGGTTCAACTCAAACATTTTTATAGTTCGGATTCTACACTACGAGCCTATTTAAATAGGCAGCCTATTTGAATAGGGCCCGGACGGTCCCCCCTGGAAGGACAACCGTCGCTCCTATCGGACTTCTGAGCACAGCGTTGGACTCGTTGGGCCTTTTTACATCCTCCTGGGCTGTTCCGGGGCCGCTGAGGACCCCCTGGGGGCCGTCAGGGGCCGGAAACGCAGGCCCAGGTGAACTCAATCTAATAGAAGGGGCCCCCGTCGACCCTTTGGAGACCCCTGGACAGTGGAAAAATCGACCAATCGGCGAACCGATTGCGGCCCAGGAAGTTTCAGGGCTTGGGGAAAATGGTGCCAAGAGGAGAAGGTTCAACTCAAACATTTTTATAGTTCGGATTCTACACTACGAGCCTATTTAAATAGGCAGCCTATTTGAATAGGGCCCGGACGGTCCCCCCTGGAAGGACAACCGTCGCTCCTATCGGACTTCTGAGCACAGCGTTGGACTCGTTGGGCCTTTTTACATCCTCCTGGGCTGTTCCGGGGCCGCTGAGGACCCCCTGGGGGCCGTCAGGGGCCGGAAACGCAGGCCCAGGTGAACTCAATCTAATAGAAGGGGCCCCCGTCGACCCTTTGGAGACCCCTGGACAGTGGAAAAATCGACCAATCGGCGAACCGATTGCGGCCCAGGAAGTTTCAGGGCTTGGGGAAAATGGTGCCAAGAGGAGAAGGTTCAACTCAAACATTTTTATAGTTCGGATTCTACACTACGAGCCTATTTAAATAGGCAGCCTATTTGAATAGGGCCCGGACGGTCCCCCCTGGAAGGACAACCGTCGCTCCTATCGGACTTCTGAGCACAGCGTTGGACTCGTTGGGCCTTTTTACATCCTCCTGGGCTGTTCCGGGGCCGCTGAGGACCCCCTGGGGGCCGTCAGGGGCCGGAAACGCAGGCCCAGGTGAACTCAATCTAATAGAAGGGGCCCCCGTCGACCCTTTGGAGACCCCTGGACAGTGGAAAAATCGACCAATCGGCGAACCGATTGCGGCCCAGGAAGTTTCAGGGCTTGGGGAAAATGGTGCCAAGAGGAGAAGGTTCAACTCAAACATTTTTATAGTTCGGATTCTACACTACGAGCCTATTTAAATAGGCAGCCTATTTGAATAGGGCCCGGACGGTCCCCCCTGGAAGGACAACCGTCGCTCCTATCGGACTTCTGAGCACAGCGTTGGACTCGTTGGGCCTTTTTACATCCTCCTGGGCTGTTCCGGGGCCGCTGAGGACCCCCTGGGGGCCGTCAGGGGCCGGAAACGCAGGCCCAGGTGAACTCAATCTAATAGAAGGGGCCCCCGTCGACCCTTTGGAGACCCCTGGACAGTGGAAAAATCGACCAATCGGCGAACCGATTGCGGCCCAGGAAGTTTCAGGGCTTGGGGAAAATGGTGCCAAGAGGAGAAGGTTCAACTCAAACATTTTTATAGTTCGGATTCTACACTACGAGCCTATTTAAATAGGCAGCCTATTTGAATAGGGCCCGGACGGTCCCCCCTGGAAGGACAACCGTCGCTCCTATCGGACTTCTGAGCACAGCGTTGGACTCGTTGGGCCTTTTTACATCCTCCTGGGCTGTTCCGGGGCCGCTGAGGACCCCCTGGGGGCCGTCAGGGGCCGGAAACGCAGGCCCAGGTGAACTCAATCTAATAGAAGGGGCCCCCGTCGACCCTTTGGAGACCCCTGGACAGTGGAAAAATCGACCAATCGGCGAACCGATTGCGGCCCAGGAAGTTTCAGGGCTTGGGGAAAATGGTGCCAAGAGGAGAAGGTTCAACTCAAACATTTTTATAGTTCGGATTCTACACTACGAGCCTATTTAAATAGGCAGCCTATTTGAATAGGGCCCGGACGGTCCCCCCTGGAAGGACAACCGTCGCTCCTATCGGACTTCTGAGCACAGCGTTGGACTCGTTGGGCCTTTTTACATCCTCCTGGGCTGTTCCGGGGCCGCTGAGGACCCCCTGGGGGCCGTCAGGGGCCGGAAACGCAGGCCCAGGTGAACTCAATCTAATAGAAGGGGCCCCCGTCGACCCTTTGGAGACCCCTGGACAGTGGAAAAATCGACCAATCGGCGAACCGATTGCGGCCCAGGAAGTTTCAGGGCTTGGGGAAAATGGTGCCAAGAGGAGAAGGTTCAACTCAAACATTTTTATAGTTCGGATTCTACACTACGAGCCTATTTAAATAGGCAGCCTATTTGAATAGGGCCCGGACGGTCCCCCCTGGAAGGACAACCGTCGCTCCTATCGGACTTCTGAGCACAGCGTTGGACTCGTTGGGCCTTTTTACATCCTCCTGGGCTGTTCCGGGGCCGCTGAGGACCCCCTGGGGGCCGTCAGGGGCCGGAAACGCAGGCCCAGGTGAACTCAATCTAATAGAAGGGGCCCCCGTCGACCCTTTGGAGACCCTGGACAGTGGAAAAATCGACCAATCGGCGAACCGATTGCGGCCCAGGAAGTTTCAGGGCTTGGGGAAAATGGTGCCAAGAGGAGAAGGTTCAACTCAAACATTTTTATAGTTCGGATTCTACACTACGAGCCTATTTAAATAGGCAGCCTATTTGAATAGGGCCCGGACGGTCCCCCCTGGAAGGACAACCGTCGCTCCTATCGGACTTCTGAGCACAGCGTTGGACTCGTTGGGCCTTTTTACATCCTCCTGGGCTGTTCCGGGGTCCGCTGAGGACCCCCTGGGGGCCGTCAGGGGCCGGAAACGCAGGCCCAGGTGAACTCAATCTAATAGAAGGGGCCCCCGTCGACCCTTTGGAGACCCCTGGACAGTGGAAAAATCGACCAATCGGCGAACCGATTGCGGCCCAGAAAGTTTCAGGGCTTGGGGAAAATGGTGCCAAGAGGAGAAGGTTCAACTCAAACATTTTTATAGTTCGGATTCTACACTACGAGCCTATTTAAATAGGCAGCCTATTTGAATAGGGCCCGGACGGTCCCCCCTGGAAGGACAACCGTCGCTCCTATCGGACTTCTGAGCACAGCGTTGGACTCGTTGGGCCTTTTTACATCCTCCTGGGCTGTTCCGGGGCCGCTGAGGACCCCCTGGGGGCCGTCAGGGGCCGGAAACGCAGGCCCAGGTGAACTCAATCTAATAGAAGGGGCCCCCGTCGACCCTTTGGAGACCCCTGGACAGTGGAAAAATCGACCAATCGGCGAACCGATTGCGGCCCAGGAAGTTTCAGGGCTTGGGGAAAATGGTGCCAAGAGGAGAAGGTTCAACTCAAACATTTTTATAGTTCGGATTCTACACTACGAGCCTATTTAAATAGGCAGCCTATTTGAATAGGGCCCGGACGGTCCCCCCTGGAAGGACAACCGTCGCTCCTATCGGACTTCTGAGCACAGCGTTGGACTCGTTGGGCCTTTTTACATCCTCCTGGGCTGTTCCGGGGCCGCTGAGGACCCCCTGGGGGCCGTCAGGGGCCGGAAACGCAGGCCCAGGTGAACTCAATCTAATAGAAGGGGCCCCCGTCGACCCTTTGGAGACCCCTGGACAGTGGAAAAATCGACCAATCGGCGAACCGATTGCGGCCCAGGAAGTTTCAGGGCTTGGGGAAAATGGTGCCAAGAGGAGAAGGTTCAACTCAAACATTTTTATAGTTCGGATTCTACACTACGAGCCTATTTAAATAGGCAGCCTATTTGAATAGGGCCCGGACGGTCCCCCCTGGAAGGACAACCGTCGCTCCTATCGGACTTCTGAGCACAGCGTTGGACTCGTTGGGCCTTTTTACATCCTCCTGGGCTGTTCCGGGGCCGCTGAGGACCCCCTGGGGGCCGTCAGGGGCCGGAAACGCAGGCCCAGGTGAACTCAATCTAATAGAAGGGGCCCCCGTCGACCCTTTGGAGACCCCTGGACAGTGGAAAAATCGACCAATCGGCGAACCGATTGC
The DNA here is from genome assembly GCA_936440205.1 of Lepidonotus clava. Taxonomy (NCBI): domain Eukaryota; kingdom Metazoa; phylum Annelida; class Polychaeta; order Phyllodocida; family Polynoidae; genus Lepidonotus; species Lepidonotus clava. The sequence goes on along the minus strand of OW387149.1, from coordinate 41,301,816 downwards.
GGCCCAGGAAGTTTCAGGGCTTGGGGAAAATGGTGCCAAGAGGAGAAGGTTCAACTCAAACATTTTTATAGTTCGGATTCTACACTACGAGCCTATTTAAATAGGCAGCCTATTTGAATAGGGCCCGGACGGTCCCCCCTGGAAGGACAACCGTCGCTCCTATCGGACTTCTGAGCACAGCGTTGGACTCGTTGGGCCTTTTTACATCCTCCTGGGCTGTTCCGGGGCCGCTGAGGACCCCCTGGGGGCCGTCAGGGGCCGGAAACGCAGGCCCAGGTGAACTCAATCTAATAGAAGGGGCCCCCGTCGACCCTTTGGAGACCCCTGGACAGTGGAAAAATCGACCAATCGGCGAACCGATTGCGGCCCAGGAAGTTTCAGGGCTTGGGGAAAATGGTGCCAAGAGGAGAAGGTTCAACTCAAACATTTTTATAGTTCGGATTCTACACTACGAGCCTATTTAAATAGGCAGCCTATTTGAATAGGGCCCGGACGGTCCCCCCTGGAAGGACAACCGTCGCTCCTATCGGACTTCTGAGCACAGCGTTGGACTCGTTGGGCCTTTTTACATCCTCCTGGGCTGTTCCGGGGCCGCTGAGGACCCCCTGGGGGCCGTCAGGGGCCGGAAACGCAGGCCCAGGTGAACTCAATCTAATAGAAGGGGCCCCCGTCGACCCTTTGGAGACCCCTGGACAGTGGAAAAATCGACCAATCGGCGAACCGATTGCGGCCCAGGAAGTTTCAGGGCTTGGGGAAAATGGTGCCAAGAGGAGAAGGTTCAACTCAAACATTTTTATAGTTCGGATTCTACACTACGAGCCTATTTAAATAGGCAGCCTATTTGAATAGGGCCCGGACGGTCCCCCCTGGAAGGACAACCGTCGCTCCTATCGGACTTCTGAGCACAGCGTTGGACTCGTTGGGCCTTTTTACATCCTCCTGGGCTGTTCCGGGGCCGCTGAGGACCCCCTGGGGGCCGTCAGGGGCCGGAAACGCAGGCCCAGGTGAACTCAATCTAATAGAAGGGGCCCCCGTCGACCCTTTGGAGACCCCTGGACAGTGGAAAAATCGACCAATCGGCGAACCGATTGCGGCCCAGGAAGTTTCAGGGCTTGGGGAAAATGGTGCCAAGAGGAGAAGGTTCAACTCAAACATTTTTATAGTTCGGATTCTACACTACGAGCCTATTTAAATAGGCAGCCTATTTGAATAGGGCCCGGACGGTCCCCCCTGGAAGGACAACCGTCGCTCCTATCGGACTTCTGAGCACAGCGTTGGACTCGTTGGGCCTTTTTACATCCTCCTGGGCTGTTCCGGGGCCGCTGAGGACCCCCTGGGGGCCGTCAGGGGCCGGAAACGCAGGCCCAGGTGAACTCAATCTAATAGAAGGGGCCCCCGTCGACCCTTTGGAGACCCCTGGACAGTGGAAAAATCGACCAATCGGCGAACCGATTGCGGCCCAGGAAGTTTCAGGGCTTGGGGAAAATGGTGCCAAGAGGAGAAGGTTCAACTCAAACATTTTTATAGTTCGGATTCTACACTACGAGCCTATTTAAATAGGCAGCCTATTTGAATAGGGCCCGGACGGTCCCCCCTGGAAGGACAACCGTCGCTCCTATCGGACTTCTGAGCACAGCGTTGGACTCGTTGGGCCTTTTTACATCCTCCTGGGCTGTTCCGGGGCCGCTGAGGACCCCCTGGGGGCCGTCAGGGGCCGGAAACGCAGGCCCAGGTGAACTCAATCTAATAGAAGGGGCCCCCGTCGACCCTTTGGAGACCCCTGGACAGTGGAAAAATCGACCAATCGGCGAACCGATTGCGGCCCAGGAAGTTTCAGGGCTTGGGGAAAATGGTGCCAAGAGGAGAAGGTTCAACTCAAACATTTTTATAGTTCGGATTCTACACTACGAGCCTATTTAAATAGGCAGCCTATTTGAATAGGGCCCGGACGGTCCCCCCTGGAAGGACAACCGTCGCTCCTATCGGACTTCTGAGCACAGCGTTGGACTCGTTGGGCCTTTTTACATCCTCCTGGGCTGTTCCGGGGCCGCTGAGGACCCCCTGGGGGCCGTCAGGGGCCGGAAACGCAGGCCCAGGTGAACTCAATCTAATAGAAGGGGCCCCCGTCGACCCTTTGGAGACCCCTGGACAGTGGAAAAATCGACCAATCGGCGAACCGATTGCGGCCCAGGAAGTTTCAGGGCTTGGGGAAAATGGTGCCAAGAGGAGAAGGTTCAACTCAAACATTTTTATAGTTCGGATTCTACACTACGAGCCTATTTAAATAGGCAGCCTATTTGAATAGGGCCCGGACGGTCCCCCCTGGAAGGACAACCGTCGCTCCTATCGGACTTCTGAGCACAGCGTTGGACTCGTTGGGCCTTTTTACATCCTCCTGGGCTGTTCCGGGGCCGCTGAGGACCCCCTGGGGGCCGTCAGGGGCCGGAAACGCAGGCCCAGGTGAACTCAATCTAATAGAAGGGGCCCCCGTCGACCCTTTGGAGACCCCTGGACAGTGGAAAAATCGACCAATCGGCGAACCGATTGCGGCCCAGGAAGTTTCAGGGCTTGGGGAAAATGGTGCCAAGAGGAGAAGGTTCAACTCAAACATTTTTATAGTTCGGATTCTACACTACGAGCCTATTTAAATAGGCAGCCTATTTGAATAGGGCCCGGACGGTCCCCCCTGGAAGGACAACCGTCGCTCCTATCGGACTTCTGAGCACAGCGTTGGACTCGTTGGGCCTTTTTACATCCTCCTGGGCTGTTCCGGGGCCGCTGAGGACCCCCTGGGGGCCGTCAGGGGCCGGAAACGCAGGCCCAGGTGAACTCAATCTAATAGAAGGGGCCCCCGTCGACCCTTTGGAGACCCCTGGACAGTGGAAAAATCGACCAATCGGCGAACCGATTGCGGCCCAGGAAGTTTCAGGGCTTGGGGAAAATGGTGCCAAGAGGAGAAGGTTCAACTCAAACATTTTTATAGTTCGGATTCTACACTACGAGCCTATTTAAATAGGCAGCCTATTTGAATAGGGCCCGGACGGTCCCCCCTGGAAGGACAACCGTCGCTCCTATCGGACTTCTGAGCACAGCGTTGGACTCGTTGGGCCTTTTTACATCCTCCTGGGCTGTTCCGGGGCCGCTGAGGACCCCCTGGGGGCCGTCAGGGGCCGGAAACGCAGGCCCAGGTGAACTCAATCTAATAGAAGGGGCCCCCGTCGACCCTTTGGAGACCCCTGGACAGTGGAAAAATCGACCAATCGGCGAACCGATTGCGGCCCAGGAAGTTTCAGGGCTTGGGGAAAATGGTGCCAAGAGGAGAAGGTTCAACTCAAACATTTTTATAGTTCGGATTCTACACTACGAGCCTATTTAAATAGGCAGCCTATTTGAATAGGGCCCGGACGGTCCCCCCTGGAAGGACAACCGTCGCTCCTATCGGACTTCTGAGCACAGCGTTGGACTCGTTGGGCCTTTTTACATCCTCCTGGGCTGTTCCGGGGCCGCTGAGGACCCCCTGGGGGCCGTCAGGGGCCGGAAACGCAGGCCCAGGTGAACTCAATCTAATAGAAGGGGCCCCCGTCGACCCTTTGGAGACCCCTGGACAGTGGAAAAATCGACCAATCGGCGAACCGATTGCGGCCCAGGAAGTTTCAGGGCTTGGGGAAAATGGTGCCAAGAGGAGAAGGTTCAACTCAAACATTTTTATAGTTCGGATTCTACACTACGAGCCTATTTAAATAGGCAGCCTATTTGAATAGGGCCCGGACGGTCCCCCCTGGAAGGACAACCGTCGCTCCTATCGGACTTCTGAGCACAGCGTTGGACTCGTTGGGCCTTTTTACATCCTCCTGGGCTGTTCCGGGGCCGCTGAGGACCCCCTGGGGGCCGTCAGGGGCCGGAAACGCAGGCCCAGGTGAACTCAATCTAATAGAAGGGGCCCCCGTCGACCCTTTGGAGACCCCTGGACAGTGGAAAAATCGACCAATCGGCGAACCGATTGCGGCCCAGGAAGTTTCAGGGCTTGGGGAAAATGGTGCCAAGAGGAGAAGGTTCAACTCAAACATTTTTATAGTTCGGATTCTACACTACGAGCCTATTTAAATAGGCAGCCTATTTGAATAGGGCCCGGACGGTCCCCCCTGGAAGGACAACCGTCGCTCCTATCGGACTTCTGAGCACAGCGTTGGACTCGTTGGGCCTTTTTACATCCTCCTGGGCTGTTCCGGGGCCGCTGAGGACCCCCTGGGGGCCGTCAGGGGCCGGAAACGCAGGCCCAGGTGAACTCAATCTAATAGAAGGGGCCCCCGTCGACCCTTTGGAGACCCCTGGACAGTGGAAAAATCGACCAATCGGCGAACCGATTGCGGCCCAGGAAGTTTCAGGGCTTGGGGAAAATGGTGCCAAGAGGAGAAGGTTCAACTCAAACATTTTTATAGTTCGGATTCTACACTACGAGCCTATTTAAATAGGCAGCCTATTTGAATAGGGCCCGGACGGTCCCCCCTGGAAGGACAACCGTCGCTCCTATCGGACTTCTGAGCACAGCGTTGGACTCGTTGGGCCTTTTTACATCCTCCTGGGCTGTTCCGGGGCCGCTGAGGACCCCCTGGGGGCCGTCAGGGGCCGGAAACGCAGGCCCAGGTGAACTCAATCTAATAGAAGGGGCCCCCGTCGACCCTTTGGAGACCCCTGGACAGTGGAAAAATCGACCAATCGGCGAACCGATTGCGGCCCAGGAAGTTTCAGGGCTTGGGGAAAATGGTGCCAAGAGGAGAAGGTTCAACTCAAACATTTTTATAGTTCGGATTCTACACTACGAGCCTATTTAAATAGGCAGCCTATTTGAATAGGGCCCGGACGGTCCCCCCTGGAAGGACAACCGTCGCTCCTATCGGACTTCTGAGCACAGCGTTGGACTCGTTGGGCCTTTTTACATCCTCCTGGGCTGTTCCGGGGCCGCTGAGGACCCCCTGGGGGCCGTCAGGGGCCGGAAACGCAGGCCCAGGTGAACTCAATCTAATAGAAGGGGCCCCCGTCGACCCTTTGGAGACCCCTGGACAGTGGAAAAATCGACCAATCGGCGAACCGATTGCGGCCCAGGAAGTTTCAGGGCTTGGGGAAAATGGTGCCAAGAGGAGAAGGTTCAACTCAAACATTTTTATAGTTCGGATTCTACACTACGAGCCTATTTAAATAGGCAGCCTATTTGAATAGGGCCCGGACGGTCCCCCCTGGAAGGACAACCGTCGCTCCTATCGGACTTCTGAGCACAGCGTTGGACTCGTTGGGCCTTTTTACATCCTCCTGGGCTGTTCCGGGGCCGCTGAGGACCCCCTGGGGGCCGTCAGGGGCCGGAAACGCAGGCCCAGGTGAACTCAATCTAATAGAAGGGGCCCCCGTCGACCCTTTGGAGACCCCTGGACAGTGGAAAAATCGACCAATCGGCGAACCGATTGCGGCCCAGGAAGTTTCAGGGCTTGGGGAAAATGGTGCCAAGAGGAGAAGGTTCAACTCAAACATTTTTATAGTTCGGATTCTACACTACGAGCCTATTTAAATAGGCAGCCTATTTGAATAGGGCCCGGACGGTCCCCCCTGGAAGGACAACCGTCGCTCCTATCGGACTTCTGAGCACAGCGTTGGACTCGTTGGGCCTTTTTACATCCTCCTGGGCTGTTCCGGGGCCGCTGAGGACCCCCTGGGGGCCGTCAGGGGCCGGAAACGCAGGCCCAGGTGAACTCAATCTAATAGAAGGGGCCCCCGTCGACCCTTTGGAGACCCCTGGACAGTGGAAAAATCGACCAATCGGCGAACCGATTGCGGCCCAGGAAGTTTCAGGGCTTGGGGAAAATGGTGCCAAGAGGAGAAGGTTCAACTCAAACATTTTTATAGTTCGGATTCTACACTACGAGCCTATTTAAATAGGCAGCCTATTTGAATAGGGCCCGGACGGTCCCCCTGGAAGGACAACCGTCGCTCCTATCGGACTTCTGAGCACAGCGTTGGACTCGTTGGGCCTTTTTACATCCTCCTGGGCTGTTCCGGGGCCGCTGAGGACCCCCTGGGGGCCGTCAGGGGCCGGAAACGCAGGCCCAGGTGAACTCAATCTAATAGAAGGGGCCCCCGTCGACCCTTTGGAGACCCCTGGACAGTGGAAAAATCGACCAATCGGCGAACCGATTGCGGCCCAGGAAGTTTCAGGGCTTGGGGAAAATGGTGCCAAGAGGAGAAGGTTCAACTCAAACATTTTTATAGTTCGGATTCTACACTACGAGCCTATTTAAATAGGCAGCCTATTTGAATAGGGCCCGGACGGTCCCCCCTGGAAGGACAACCGTCGCTCCTATCGGACTTCTGAGCACAGCGTTGGACTCGTTGGGCCTTTTTACATCCTCCTGGGCTGTTCCGGGGCCGCTGAGGACCCCCTGGGGGCCGTCAGGGGCCGGAAACGCAGGCCCAGGTGAACTCAATCTAATAGAAGGGCCCCCGTCGACCCTTTGGAGACCCCTGGACAGTGGAAAAATCGACCAATCGGCGAACCGATTGCGGCCCAGGAAGTTTCAGGGCTTGGGGAAAATGGTGCCAAGAGGAGAAGGTTCAACTCAAACATTTTTATAGTTCGGATTCTACACTACGAGCCTATTTAAATAGGCAGCCTATTTGAATAGGGCCCGGACGGTCCCCCCTGGAAGGACAACCGTCGCTCCTATCGGACTTCTGAGCACAGCGTTGGACTCGTTGGGCCTTTTTACATCCTCCTGGGCTGTTCCGGGGCCGCTGAGGACCCCCTGGGGGCCGTCAGGGGCCGGAAACGCAGGCCCAGGTGAACTCAATCTAATAGAAGGGGCCCCCGTCGACCCTTTGGAGACCCCTGGACAGTGGAAAAATCGACCAATCGGCGAACCGATTGCGGCCCAGGAAGTTTCAGGGCTTGGGGAAAATGGTGCCAAGAGGAGAAGGTTCAACTCAAACATTTTTATAGTTCGGATTCTACACTACGAGCCTATTTAAATAGGCAGCCTATTTGAATAGGGCCCGGACGGTCCCCCCTGGAAGGACAACCGTCGCTCCTATCGGACTTCTGAGCACAGCGTTGGACTCGTTGGGCCTTTTTACATCCTCCTGGGCTGTTCCGGGGCCGCTGAGGACCCCCTGGGGGCCGTCAGGGGCCGGAAACGCAGGCCCAGGTGAACTCAATCTAATAGAAGGGGCCCCCGTCGACCCTTTGGAGACCCCTGGACAGTGGAAAAATCGACCAATCGGCGAACCGATTGCGGCCCAGGAAGTTTCAGGGCTTGGGGAAAATGGTGCCAAGAGGAGAAGGTTCAACTCAAACATTTTTATAGTTCGGATTCTACACTACGAGCCTATTTAAATAGGCAGCCTATTTGAATAGGGCCCGGACGGTCCCCCCTGGAAGGACAACCGTCGCTCCTATCGGACTTCTGAGCACAGCGTTGGACTCGTTGGGCCTTTTTACATCCTCCTGGGCTGTTCCGGGGCCGCTGAGGACCCCCTGGGGGCCGTCAGGGGCCGGAAACGCAGGCCCAGGTGAACTCAATCTAATAGAAGGGGCCCCCGTCGACCCTTTGGAGACCCCTGGACAGTGGAAAAATCGACCAATCGGCGAACCGATTGCGGCCCAGGAAGTTTCAGGGCTTGGGGAAAATGGTGCCAAGAGGAGAAGGTTCAACTCAAACATTTTTATAGTTCGGATTCTACACTACGAGCCTATTTAAATAGGCAGCCTATTTGAATAGGGCCCGGACGGTCCCCCCTGGAAGGACAACCGTCGCTCCTATCGGACTTCTGAGCACAGCGTTGGACTCGTTGGGCCTTTTTACATCCTCCTGGGCTGTTCCGGGGCCGCTGAGGACCCCCTGGGGGCCGTCAGGGGCCGGAAACGCAGGCCCAGGTGAACTCAATCTAATAGAAGGGGCCCCCGTCGACCCTTTGGAGACCCCTGGACAGTGGAAAAATCGACCAATCGGCGAACCGATTGCGGCCCAGGAAGTTTCAGGGCTTGGGGAAAATGGTGCCAAGAGGAGAAGGTTCAACTCAAACATTTTTATAGTTCGGATTCTACACTACGAGCCTATTTAAATAGGCAGCCTATTTGAATAGGGCCCGGACGGTCCCCCCTGGAAGGACAACCGTCGCTCCTATCGGACTTCTGAGCACAGCGTTGGACTCGTTGGGCCTTTTTTACATCCTCCTGGGCTGTTCCGGGGCCGCTGAGGACCCCCTGGGGGCCGTCAGGGGCCGGAAACGCAGGCCCAGGTGAACTCAATCTAATAGAAGGGGCCCCCGTCGACCCTTTGGAGACCCCTGGACAGTGGAAAAATCGACCAATCGGCGAACCGATTGCGGCCCAGGAAGTTTCAGGGCTTGGGGAAAATGGTGCCAAGAGGAGAAGGTTCAACTCAAACATTTTTATAGTTCGGATTCTACACTACGAGCCTATTTAAATAGGCAGCCTATTTGAATAGGGCCCGGACGGTCCCCCCTGGAAGGACAAACCGTCGCTCCTATCGGACTTCTGAGCACAGCGTTGGACTCGTTGGGCCTTTTTACATCCTCCTGGGCTGTTCCGGGGCCGCTGAGGACCCCCTGGGGGCCGTCAGGGGCCGGAAACGCAGGCCCAGGTGAACTCAATCTAATAGAAGGGGCCCCCGTCGACCCTTTGGAGACCCCTGGACAGTGGAAAAATCGACCAATCGGCGAACCGATTGCGGCCCAGGAAGTTTCAGGGCTTGGGGAAAATGGTGCCAAGAGGAGAAGGTTCAACTCAAACATTTTTATAGTTCGGATTCTACACTACGAGCCTATTTAAATAGGCAGCCTATTTGAATAGGGCCCGGACGGTCCCCCCTGGAAGGACAACCGTCGCTCCTATCGGACTTCTGAGCACAGCGTTGGACTCGTTGGGCCTTTTTACATCCTCCTGGGCTGTTCCGGGGCCGCTGAGGACCCCTGGGGGCCGTCAGGGGCCGGAAACGCAGGCCCAGGTGAACTCAATCTAATAGAAGGGGCCCCCGTCGACCCTTTGGAGACCCCTGGACAGTGGAAAAATCGACCAATCGGCGAACCGATTGCGGCCCAGGAAGTTTCAGGGCTTGGGAAAATGGTGCCAAGAGGAGAAGGTTCAACTCAAACATTTTTATAGTTCGGATTCTACACTACGAGCCTATTTAAATAGGCAGCCTATTTGAATAGGGCCCGGACGGTCCCCCCTGGAAGGACAACCGTCGCTCCTATCGGACTTCTGAGCACAGCGTTGGACTCGTTGGGCCTTTTTACATCCTCCTGGGCTGTTCCGGGGCCGCTGAGGACCCCCTGGGGGCCGTCAGGGGCCGGAAACGCAGGCCCAGGTGAACTCAATCTAATAGAAGGGGCCCCGTCGACCCTTTGGAGACCCCTGGACAGTGGAAAAATCGACCAATCGGCGAACCGATTGCGGCCCAGGAAGTTTCAGGGCTTGGGGAAAATGGTGCCAAGAGGAGAAGGTTCAACTCAAACATTTTTATAGTTCGGATTCTACACTACGAGCCTATTTAAATAGGCAGCCTATTTGACTAGGGCCCGGACGGTCCCCCCTGGAAGGACAACCGTCGCTCCTATCGGACTTCTGAGCACAGCGTTGGACTCGTTGGGCCTTTTTACATCCTCCTGGGCTGTTCCGGGGCCGCTGAGGACCCCCTGGGGGCCGTCAGGGGCCGGAAACGCAGGCCCAGGTGAACTCAATCTAATAGAAGGGGCCCCCGTCGACCCTTTGGAGACCCCTGGACAGTGGAAAAATCGACCAATCGGCGAACCGATTGCGGCCCAGGAAGTTTCAGGGCTTGGGGAAAATGGTGCCAAGAGGAGAAGGTTCAACTCAAACATTTTTATAGTTCGGATTCTACACTACGAGCCTATTTAAATAGGCAGCCTATTTGAATAGGGCCCGGACGGTCCCCCCTGGAAGGACAACCGTCGCTCCTATCGGACTTCTGAGCACAGCGTTGGACTCGTTGGGCCTTTTTACATCCTCCTGGGCTGTTCCGGGGCCGCTGAGGACCCCCTGGGGGCCGTCAGGGGCCGGAAACGCAGGCCCAGGTGAACTCAATCTAATAGAAGGGGCCCCCGTCGACCCTTTGGAGACCCCTGGACAGTGGAAAAATCGACCAATCGGCGAACCGATTGCGGCCCAGGAAGTTTCAGGGCTTGGGGAAAATGGTGCCAAGAGGAGAAGGTTCAACTCAAACATTTTTATAGTTCGGATTCTACACTACGAGCCTATTTAAATAGGCAGCCTATTTGAATAGGGCCCGGACGGTCCCCCCTGGAAGGACAACCGTCGCTCCTATCGGACTTCTGAGCACAGCGTTGGACTCGTTGGGCCTTTTTACATCCTCCTGGGCTGTTCCGGGGCCGCTGAGGACCCCCTGGGGGCCGTCAGGGGCCGGAAACGCAGGCCCAGGTGAACTCAATCTAATAGAAGGGGCCCCCGTCGACCCTTTGGAGACCCCTGGACAGTGGAAAAATCGACCAATCGGCGAACCGATTGCGGCCCAGGAAGTTTCAGGGCTTGGGGAAAATGGTGCCAAGAGGAGAAGGTTCAACTCAAACATTTTTATAGTTCGGATTCTACACTACGAGCCTATTTAAATAGGCAGCCTATTTGAATAGGGCCCGGACGGTCCCCCCTGGAAGGACAACCGTCGCTCCTATCGGACTTCTGAGCACAGCGTTGGACTCGTTGGGCCTTTTTACATCCTCCTGGGCTGTTCCGGGGCCGCTGAGGACCCCCTGGGGGCCGTCAGGGGCCGGAAACGCAGGCCCAGGTGAACTCAATCTAATAGAAGGGGCCCCCGTCGACCCTTTGGAGACCCCTGGACAGTGGAAAAATCGACCAATCGGCGAACCGATTGCGGCCCAGGAAGTTTCAGGGCTTGGGGAAAATGGTGCCAAGAGGAGAAGGTTCAACTCAAACATTTTTATAGTTCGGATTCTACACTACGAGCCTATTTAAATAGGCAGCCTATTTGAATAGGGCCCGGACGGTCCCCCCTGGAAGGACAACCGTCGCTCCTATCGGACTTCTGAGCACAGCGTTGGACTCGTTGGGCCTTTTTACATCCTCCTGGGCTGTTCCGGGGCCGCTGAGGACCCCCTGGGGGCCGTCAGGGGCCGGAAACGCAGGCCCAGGTGAACTCAATCTAATAGAAGGGGCCCCCGTCGACCCTTTGGAGACCCCTGGACAGTGGAAAAATCGACCAATCGGCGAACCGATTGCGGCCCAGGAAGTTTCAGGGCTTGGGGAAAATGGTGCCAAGAGGAGAAGGTTCAACTCAAACATTTTTATAGTTCGGATTCTACACTACGAGCCTATTTAAATAGGCAGCCTATTTGAATAGGGCCCGGACGGTCCCCCCTGGAAGGACAACCGTCGCTCCTATCGGACTTCTGAGCACAGCGTTGGACTCGTTGGGCCTTTTTACATCCTCCTGGGCTGTTCCGGGGCCGCTGAGGACCCCCTGGGGGCCGTCAGGGGCCGGAAACGCAGGCCCAGGTGAACTCAATCTAATAGAAGGGGCCCCCGTCGACCCTTTGGAGACCCCTGGACAGTGGAAAAATCGACCAATCGGCGAACCGATTGCGGCCCAGGAAGTTTCAGGGCTTGGGGAAAATGGTGCCAAGAGGAGAAGGTTCAACTCAAACATTTTTATAGTTCGGATTCTACACTACGAGCCTATTTAAATAGGCAGCCTATTTGAATAGGGCCCGGACGGTCCCCCCTGGAAGGACAACCGTCGCTCCTATCGGACTTCTGAGCACAGCGTTGGACTCGTTGGGCCTTTTTACATCCTCCTGGGCTGTTCCGGGGCCGCTGAGGACCCCCTGGGGGCCGTCAGGGGCCGGAAACGCAGGCCCAGGTGAACTCAATCTAATAGAAGGGGCCCCCGTCGACCCTTTGGAGGACCCCTGGACAGTGGAAAAATCGACCAATCGGCGAACCGATTGCGGCCCAGGAAGTTTCAGGGCTTGGGGAAAATGGTGCCAAGAGGAGAAGGTTCAACTCAAACATTTTTATAGTTCGGATTCTACACTACGAGCCTATTTAAATAGGCAGCCTATTTGAATAGGGCCCGGACGGTCCCCCCTGGAAGGACAACCGTCGCTCTATCGGACTTCTGAGCACAGCGTTGGACTCGTTGGGCCTTTTTACATCCTCCTGGGCTGTTCCGGGGCCGCTGAGGACCCCCTGGGGGCCGTCAGGGGCCGGAAACGCAGGCCCAGGTGAACTCAATCTAATAGAAGGGGCCCCCGTCGACCCTTTGGAGACCCCTGGACAGTGGAAAAATCGACCAATCGGCGAACCGATTGCGGCCCAGGAAGTTTCAGGGCTTGGGGAAAATGGTGCCAAGAGGAGAAGGTTCAACTCAAACATTTTTATAGTTCGGATTCTACACTACGAGCCTATTTAAATAGGCAGCCTATTTGAATAGGGCCCGGACGGTCCCCCCTGGAAGGACAACCGTCGCTCCTATCGGACTTCTGAGCACAGCGTTGGACTCGTTGGGCCTTTTTACATCCTCCTGGGCTGTTCCGGGGCCGCTGAGGACCCCCTGGGGCCGTCAGGGGCCGGAAAACGCAGGCCCAGGTGAACTCAATCTAATAGAAGGGGCCCCCGTCGACCCTTTGGAGACCCCTGGACAGTGGAAAAATCGACCAATCGGCGAACCGATTGCGGCCAGGAAGTTTCAGGGCTTGGGGAAAATGGTGCCAAGAGGAGAAGGTTCAACTCAAACATTTTTATAGTTCGGATTCTACACTACGAGCCTATTTAAATAGGCAGCCTATTTGAATAGGGCCCGGACGGTCCCCCCTGGAAGGACAACCGTCGCTCCTATCGGACTTCTGAGCACAGCGTTGGACTCGTTGGGCTTTTTACATCCTCCTGGGCTGTTCCGGGGCCGCTGAGGACCCCCTGGGGGCCGTCAGGGGCCGGAAACGCAGGCCCAGGTGAACTCAATCTAATAGAAGGGGCCCCCGTCGACCCTTTGGAGACCCCTGGACAGTGGAAAAAATCGACCAATCGGCGAACCGATTGCGGCCCAGGAAGTTTCAGGGCTTGGGGAAAATGGTGCCAAGAGGAGAAGGTTCAACTCAAACATTTTTATAGTTCGGATTCTACACTACGAGCCTATTTAAATAGGCAGCCTATTTGAATAGGGCCCGGACGGTCCCCCCTGGAAGGACAACCGTCGCTCCTATCGGACTTCTGAGCACAGCGTTGGACTCGTTGGGCCTTTTTACATCCTCCTGGGCTGTTCCGGGGCCGCTGAGGACCCCCTGGGGGCCGTCAGGGGCCGGAAACGCAGGCCCAGGTGAACTCAATCTAATAGAAGGGGCCCCCGTCGACCCTTTGGAGACCCCTGGACAGTGGAAAAATCGACCAATCGGCGAACCGATTGCGGCCCAGGAAGTTTCAGGGCTTGGGGAAAATGGTGCCAAGAGGAGAAGGTTCAACTCAAACATTTTTATAGTTCGGATTCTACACTACGAGCCTATTTAAATAGGCAGCCTATTTGAATAGGGCCCCGGACGGTCCCCCCTGGAAGGACAACCGTCGCTCCTATCGGACTTCTGAGCACAGCGTTGGACTCGTTGGGCCTTTTTACATCCTCCTGGGCTGTTCCGGGGCCGCTGAGGACCCCCTGGGGGCCGTCAGGGGCCGGAAACGCAGGCCCAGGTGAACTCAATCTAATAGAAGGGGCCCCCGTCGACCCTTTGGAGACCCCTGGACAGTGGAAAAATCGACCAATCGGCGAACCGATTGCGGCCCAGGAAGTTTCAGGGCTTGGGGAAAATGGTGCCAAGAGGAGAAGGTTCAACTCAAACATTTTTATAGTTCGATTCTACACTACGAGCCTATTTAAATAGGCAGCCTATTTGAATAGGGCCCGGACGGTCCCCCCTGGAAGGACAACCGTCGCTCCTATCGGACTTCTGAGCACAGCGTTGGACTCGTTGGGCCTTTTTACATCCTCCTGGGCTGTTCCGGGCCGCTGAGGACCCCCTGGGGGCCGTCAGGGGCCGGAAACGCAGGCCCAGGTGAACTCAATCTATAGAAGGGGCCCCCGTCGACCCTTTGGAGACCCTGGACAGTGGAAAAATCGACCAATCGGCGAACCGATTGCGGCCCAGGAAGTTTCAGGGCTTGGGGAAAATGGTGCCAAGAGGAGAAGGTTCAACTCAAACATTTTTATAGTTCGGATTCTACACTACGAGCCTATTTAAATAGGCAGCCTATTTGAATAGGGCCCGGACGGGTCCCCCCTGGAAGGACAACCGTCGCTCCTATCGGACTTCTGAGCACAGCGTTGGACTCGTTGGGCCTTTTTACATCCTCCTGGGCTGTTCCGGGGCCGCTGAGGACCCCCTGGGGGCCGTCAGGGGCCGGAAAACGCAGGCCCAGGTGAACTCAATCTAATAGAAGGGGCCCCCGTCGACCCTTTGGAGACCCCTGGACAGTGGAAAAATCGACCAATCGGCGAACCGATTGCGGCCCAGGAAGTTTCAGGGCTTGGGGAAAATGGTGCCAAGAGGAGAAGGTTCAACTCAAACATTTTTATAGTTCGGATTCTACACTACGAGCCTATTTAAATAGGCAGCCTATTTGAATAGGGCCCGGACGGTCCCCCCTGGAAGGACAACCGTCGCTCCTATCGGACTTCTGAGCACAGCGTTGGACTCGTTGGGCCTTTTTACATCCTCCTGGGCTGTTCCGGGGCCGCTGAGGACCCCCTGGGGGCCGTCAGGGGCCGGAAACGCAGGCCCAGGTGAACTCAATCTAATAGAAGGGGCCCCGTCGACCCTTTGGAGACCCCTGGACAGTGGAAAAATCGACCAATCGGCGAACCGATTGCGGCCCAGGAAGTTTCAGGGCTTGGGGAAAATGGTGCCAAGAGGAGAAGGTTCAACTCAAACATTTTTATAGTTCGGATTCTACACTACGAGCCTATTTAAATAGGCAGCCTATTTGAATAGGGCCCGGACGGTCCCCCCTGGAAGGACAACCGTCGCTCCTATCGGACTTCTGAGCACAGCGTTGGACTCGTTGGGCCTTTTTACATCCTCCTGGGCTGTTCCGGGGCCGCTGAGGACCCCCTGGGGGCCGTCAGGGGCCGGAAACGCAGGCCCAGGTGAACTCAATCTAATAGAAGGGGCCCCCGTCGACCCTTTGGAGACCCCTGGACAGTGGAAAAATCGACCAATCGGCGAACCGATTGCGGCCCAGGAAGTTTCAGGGCTTGGGGAAAATGGTGCCAAGAGGAGAAGGTTCAACTCAAACATTTTTATAGTTCGGATTCTACACTACGAGCCTATTTAAATAGGCAGCCTATTTGAATAGGGCCCGGACGGTCCCCCCTGGAAGGACAACCGTCGCTCCTATCGGACTTCTGAGCACAGCGTTGGACTCGTTGGGCCTTTTTACATCCTCCTGGGCTGTTCCGGGGCCGCTGAGGACCCCCTGGGGGCCGTCAGGGGCCGAAACGCAGGCCCAGGTGAACTCAATCTAATAGAAGGGGCCCCCGTCGACCCTTTGGAGACCCCTGGACAGTGGAAAAATCGACCAATCGGCGAACCGATTGCGGCCCAGGAAGTTTCAGGGCTTGGGGAAAATGGTGCCAAGAGGAGAAGGTTCAACTCAAACATTTTTATAGTTCGGATTCTACACTACGAGCCTATTTAAATAGGCAGCCTATTGTATAGGGCCCGGACGGTCCCCCTGGAAGGACAACCGTCGCTCCTATCGGACTTCTGAGCACAGCGTTGGACTCGTTGGGCCTTTTTAACATCCTCCTGGGCTGTTTCCGGGGCCGCTGAGGACCCCCTGGGGGGCCGTCAGGGGCCGAAACGCAGGCCCAGGTGAACTCAATCTAATAGAAGGGGCCCCCGTCGACCTTTGGAGACCCCTGGACAGTGGACAAATCGACCAACTCGGCCGAACCCGATTGCGGCCCAGGAAGTATCAGGGCTTGGGAACATGGTGCCAAGAGGAGACAGGTTCAGACTCAAAACATTTTTTATAGTTCGGATTCTAC
>OW387149.1:41258207-41285519 GCA_936440205.1 Lepidonotus clava | reverse complement strand
CTGGTGACCCTGGTGACCACCCGCTGTGTAACACCCACTGCGCCCTTATATATCCACCGTTTTCCTGCTGCAGACGGGAAAGGTGTCTAACCAAGAAGTCAGAAATGTCATGCAGCAGTGCGCACCCCCTTCTGGTGTCACGCCGAACTAGTTTGGTTCGTGCCATGCACACACCGTCGTGTTTTGTTTCTGTAAGAACCTGGGGCCATAGGACCAGCCAGTCGGTACCTTTTTTCCAGTACAACTTTCTTAAGTACAAAGCGTCCTATCATTACTAGAACTGTTGCCGTCGTGTTTTGTTTCTGTAAGAACCTGGGGCCATAGGACCAGCCAGTCGGTAACTTTTTTCAAGTACAACTTTCTTATGTACAAAGCGTCCTGTCATTACTAGACCCACTGGTGACCACCCGCTGTGTAACACCCACTGCGCCCTTATATATCCACCGTTTTCCTGCTGCAGACGGGAAAGGTGTCTAACCAAGAAGTCAGAAATGTCATGCAGCAGTGCGCACCCCCTTCTGGTGTCACGCCGAACTAGTTTGGTTCGTGCCAGGCACACACCGTCGTGTTTTGTTTCTGTAAGAACCTGGGGCCATAGGACCAGCCAGTCGGTACCTTTTTTCCAGTACAACTTTCTTAAGTACAAAGCGTCCTATCATTACTAGAACTGTTGCCGTCGTGTTTTGTTTCTGTAAGAACCTGGGGCCATAGGACCAGCCAGTCGGTAACTTTTTTCAAGTACAACTTTCTTATGTACAAAGCGTCCTGTCATTACTAGACCCACTGGTGACCACCCGCTGTGTAACACCCACTGCGCCCTTATATATCCACCGTTTTCCTGCTGCAGACGGGAAAGGTGTCTAACCAAGAAGTCAGAAATGTCATGCAGCAGTGCGCACCCCCTTCTGGTGTCACGCCGAACTAGTTTGGTTCGTGCCATGCACACACCGTCGTGTTTTGTTTCTGTAAGAACCTGGGGCCATAGGACCAGCCAGTCGGTACCTTTTTTCCAGTACAACTTTCTTAAGTACAAAGCGTCCTATCATTACTAGAACTGTTGCCGTCGTGTTTTGTTTCTGTAAGAACCTGGGGCCATAGGACCAGCCAGTCGGTAACTTTTTTCAAGTACAACTTTCTTATGTACAAAGCGTCCTGTCATTACTAGACCCACTGGTGACCACCCGCTGTGTAACACCCACTGCGCCCTTATATATCCACCGTTTTCCTGCTGCAGACGGGAAAGGTGTCTAACCAAGAAGTCAGAAATGTCATGCAGCAGTGCGCACCCCCTTCTGGTGTCACGCCGAACTAGTTTGGTTCGTGCCATGCACACACCGTCGTGTTTTGTTTCTGTAAGAACCTGGGGCCATAGGACCAGCCAGTCGGTACCTTTTTTCCAGTACAACTTTCTTAAGTACAAAGCGTCCTATCATTACTAGAACTGTTGCCGTCGTGTTTTGTTTCTGTAAGAACCTGGGGCCATAGGACCAGCCAGTCGGTAACTTTTTTCAAGTACAACTTTCTTATGTACAAAGCGTCCTGTCATTACTAGACCCACTGGTGACCACCCGCTGTGTAACACCCACTGCGCCCTTATATATCCACCGTTTTCCTGCTGCAGACGGGAAAGGTGTCTAACCAAGAAGTCAGAAATGTCATGCAGCAGTGCGCACCCCCTTCTGGTGTCACGCCGAACTAGTTTGGTTCGTGCCATGCACACACCGTCGTGTTTTGTTTCTGTAAGAACCAGGGGCCATAGGACCAGCCAGTCGGTACCTTTTTTCCAGTACAACTTTCTTAAGTACAAAGCGTCCTATCATTACTAGAACTGTTGCCGTCGTGTTTTGTTTCTGTAAGAACCTGGGGCCATAGGACCAGCCAGTCGGTAACTTTTTTCAAGTACAACTTTCTTATGTACAAAGCGTCCTGTCATTACTAGACCCACTGGTGACCACCCGCTGTGTAACACCCACTGCGCCCTTATATATCCACCGTTTTCCTGCTGCAGACGGGAAAGGTGTCTAACCAAGAAGTCAGAAATGTCATGCAGCAGTGCGCACCCCCTTCTGGTGTCACGCCGAACTAGTTTGGTTCGTGCCATGCACACACCGTCGTGTTTTGTTTCTGTAAGAACCTGGGGCCATAGGACCAGCCAGTCGGTACCTTTTTTCCAGTACAACTTTCTTAAGTACAAAGCGTCCTATCATTACTAGAACTGTTGCCGTCGTGTTTTGTTTCTGTAAGAACCTGGGGCCATAGGACCAGCCAGTCGGTAACTTTTTTCAAGTACAACTTTCTTATGTACAAAGCGTCCTGTCATTACTAGACCCACTGGTGACCACCCGCTGTGTAACACCCACTGCGCCCTTATATATCCACCGTTTTCCTGCTGCAGACGGGAAAGGTGTCTAACCAAGAAGTCAGAAATGTCATGCAGCAGTGCGCACCCCCTTCTGGTGTCACGCCGAACTAGTTTGGTTCGTGCCATGCACACACCGTCGTGTTTTGTTTCTGTAAGAACCTGGGGCCATAGGACCAGCCAGTCGGTACCTTTTTTCCAGTACAACTTTCTTAAGTACAAAGCGTCCTATCATTACTAGAACTGTTGCCGTCGTGTTTTGTTTCTGTAAGAACCTGGGGCCATAGGACCAGCCAGTCGGTAACTTTTTTCAAGTACAACTTTCTTATGTACAAAGCGTCCTGTCATTACTAGACCCACTGGTGACCACCCGCTGTGTAACACCCACTGCGCCCTTATATATCCACCGTTTTCCTGCTGCAGACGGGAAAGGTGTCTAACCAAGAAGTCAGAAATGTCATGCAGCAGTGCGCACCCCCTTCTGGTGTCACGCCGAACTAGTTTGGTTCGTGCCATGCACACACCGTCGTGTTTTGTTTCTGTAAGAACCTGGGGCCATAGGACCAGCCAGTCGGTACCTTTTTTCCAGTACAACTTTCTTAAGTACAAAGCGTCCTATCATTACTAGAACTGTTGCCGTCGTGTTTTGTTTCTGTAAGAACCTGGGGCCATAGGACCAGCCAGTCGGTAACTTTTTTCAAGTACAACTTTCTTATGTACAAAGCGTCCTGTCATTACTGAGACCCACTGGTGACCACCCGCTGTGTAACACCCACTGCGCCCTTATATATCCACCGTTTTCCTGCTGCAGACGGGAAAGGTGTCTAACCAAGAAGTCAGAAATGTCATGCAGCAGTGCGCACCCCCTTCTGGTGTCACGCCGAACTAGTTTGGTTCGTGCCATGCACACACCGTCGTGTTTTGTTTCTGTAAGAACCTGGGGCCATAGGACCAGCCAGTCGGTACCTTTTTTCCAGTACAACTTTCTTAAGTACAAAGCGTCCTATCATTACTAGAACTGTTGCCGTCGTGTTTTGTTTCTGTAAGAACCTGGGGCCATAGGACCAGCCAGTCGGTAACTTTTTTCAAGTACAACTTTCTTATGTACAAAGCGTCCTGTCATTACTAGACCCACTGGTGACCACCCGCTGTGTAACACCCACTGCGCCCTTATATATCCACCGTTTTCCTGCTGCAGACGGGAAAGGTGTCTAACCAAGAAGTCAGAAATGTCATGCAGCAGTGCGCACCCCCTTCTGGTGTCACGCCGAACTAGTTTGGTTCGTGCCCATGCACACACCGTCGTGTTTTGTTTCTGTAAGAACCTGGGGCCATAGGACCAGCCAGTCGGTACCTTTTTTCCAGTACAACTTTCTTAAGTACAAAGCGTCCTATCATTACTAGAACTGTTGCCGTCGTGTTTTGTTTCTGTAAGAACCTGGGGCCATAGGACCAGCCAGTCGGTAACTTTTTTCAAGTACAACTTTCTTATGTACAAAGCGTCCTGTCATTACTAGACCCACTGGTGACCACCCGCTGTGTAACACCCACTGCGCCCTTATATATCCACCGTTTTCCTGCTGCAGACGGGAAAGGTGTCTAACCAAGAAGTCAGAAATGTCATGCAGCAGTGCGCACCCCCTTCTGGTGTCACGCCGAACTAGTTTGGTTCGTGCCATGCACACACCGTCGTGTTTTGTTTCTGTAAGAACCTGGGGCCATAGGACCAGCCAGTCGGTACCTTTTTTCCAGTACAACTTTCTTAAGTACAAAGCGTCCTATCATTACTAGAACTGTTGCCGTCGTGTTTTGTTTCTGTAAGAACCTGGGGCCATAGGACCAGCCAGTCGGTAACTTTTTTCAAGTACAACTTTCTTACGTACAAAGCGTCCTGTCATTACTAGACCCACTGGTGACCACCCGCTGTGTAACACCCACTGCGCCCTTATATATCCACCGTTTTCCTGCTGCAGACGGGAAAGGTGTCTAACCAAGAAGTCAGGAAATGTCATGCAGCAGTGCGCACCCCCTTCTGGTGTCACGCCGAACTAGTTTGGTTCGTGCCATGCACACACCGTCGTGTTTTGTTTCTGTAAGAACCTGGGGCCATAGGGACCAGCCAGTCCGGTACCTTTTTTTCCAGTACAACTTTCTTAAGTACAAAGCGTCCTATCATTACTAGAACTGTTGCCGTCGTGTTTTGTTTCTGTAAGAACCTGGGGCCATAGGACCAGCCAGTCGGTAACTTTTTTTCAAGTACAACTTTCTTACGTACAAAGCGTCCTGTCATTACTAGACCCACTGGTGACCACCCGCTGTGTAACACCCACTGCGCCCTTATATATCCACCGTTTTCCTGCTGCAGACGGGGATAGGTGTCTAACCAAGAAGTCAGAAATGTCATGCAGCAGTGCGCACCCCCTTCTGGTGTCACGCCGAACTAGTTTGGGTTCGTGCCATGGCACACACCGTCGTGTTTTGTTTCTGTAAGAACCTGGGGCCATAGGACCAGCCAGTCGGTACCTTTTTTCCAGTACAACTTTCTTAAGTACAAAGCGTCCTATCATTACTAGAACTGTTGCCGTCGTGTTTTGTTTCTGTAAGAACCTGGGGCCATAGGACCAGCCAGTCGGTAACTTTTTTCAAGTACAACTTTTCCTTACGTACAAAGCGTCCTGTCATTACTAGACCCACTGGTGACCACCCGCTGTGTAACACCCACTGCGCCCTTATATATCCACCGTTTTCCTGCTGCAGACGGGAAAGGTGTCTAACCAAGAAGTCAGAAATGTCATGCAGCAGTGCGCACCCCCCTTCTGGTGTCACGCCGAACTAGTTTGGTTCGTGCCATGCACACACCGTCGTGTTTTGTTTCTGTAAGAACCTGGGGCCATAGGACCAGCCAGTCGGTACCTTTTTTCCAGTACAACTTTCTTAAGTACAAAGCGTCCTATCATTACTAGAACTGTTGCCGTCGTGTTTTGTTTCTGTAAGAAACCTGGGGCCATAGGACCAGCCAGTCGGGTAACTTTTTTCAAGTACAACTTTCTTACGTACAAAGCGTCCTGTCATTACTAGACCCACTGGTGACCACCCGCTGTGTAACACCCACTGCGCCCTTATATATCCACCGTTTTCCTGCTGCAGACGGGAAAGGTGTCTAACCAAGAAGTCAGAAATGTCATGCAGCAGTGCGCACCCCCTTCTGGTGTCCACGCCGAACTTAGTTTGGTTCGTGCCATGCACACACCGTCGTGTTTTGTTTCTGTAAGAACCTGGGGCCATAGGACCAGCCAGTCGGTACCTTTTTTCCAGTACAACTTTCTTAAGTACAAAGCGTCCTATCATTACTAGAACTGTTGCCGTCGTGTTTTGTTTCTGTAAGAACCTGGGGCCATAGGACCAGCCAGTCGGTAACTTTTTTCAAGTACAACTTTCTTACGTACAAAGCGTCCCTGTCATTACTAGACCCCACTGGTGACCACCCGCTGTGTAACACCCACTGCGCCCTTATATATCCACCGTTTTCCTGCTGCAGACGGGAAAGGTGTCTAACCAAGAAGTCAGAAATGTCATGCAGCAGTGCGCACCCCCTTCTGGTGTCACGCCGAACTAGTTTGGTTCGTGCCATGCACACACCGTCGTGTTTTGTTTCTGTAAGAACCTGGGGCCATAGGACACAGCCAGTCGGTACCTTTTTTCCAGTACAACTTTCTTAAGTACAAAGCGTCCTATCATTACTAGAACTGTTGCCGTCGTGTTTTGTTTTCTGTAAGAACCTGGGGCCATAGGACCAGCCAGTCGGTAACTTTTTTCAAGTACAACTTTCTTACGTACAAAGCGTCCTGTCATTACTAGACCCACTGGTGACCACCCGCTGTGTAACACCCACTGCGCCCTTATATATCCACCGTTTCTCCTGCTGCAGACGGGAAAGGGTGTCTAACCAAGAAGTCAGAAATGTCATGCAGCAGTGCGCACCCCCTTCTGGGTGTCACGCCGAACTAGTTTGGTTCGTGCCATGCACACACCGTCGTGTTTTGTTTCTGTAAGAACCTGGGGCCATAGGACCAGCCAGTCGGTACCTTTTTTCCAGTACAACTTTCTTAAGTACAAAGCGTCCTATCATTACTACTAGAACTGTTGCCGTCGTGTTTTGTTTCTGTAAGAACCTGGGGCCATAGGACCAGCCAGTCGGTAACTTTTTTCAAGTACAACTTTCTTACGTACAAAGCGTCCTGTCATTACTAGACCCACTGGTGACCACCCGCTGTGTAACACCCACTGCGCCCTTATATATCCACCGTTTTCCTGCTGCAGACGGGAAAGGTGTCTAACCAAGAAGTCAGAAATGTCATGCAGCAGTGCGCACCCCCTTCTGGTGTCACGCCGAACTAGTTTGGTTCGTGCCATGCACACACCGTCGTGTTTTGTTTCTGTAAGAACCTGGGGCCATAGGACCAGCCAGTCGGTACCTTTTTTCCAGTACAACTTTCTTAAGTACAAAGCGTCCTATCATTACTAGAACTGTTGCCGTCGTGTTTTGTTTCTGTAAGAACCTGGGGCCATAGGACCAGCCAGTCGGTAACTTTTTTCAAGTACAACTTTCTTATGTACAAAGCGTCCTGTCATTACCCGCTGTGTAACACCCACTGCGCCCTTATATATCCACCGTTTTCCTGCTGCAGACGGGAAAGGTGTCTAACCAAGAAGTCAGAAATGTCATGCAGCAGTGCGCACCCCCTTCTGGTGTCACGCCGAACTAGTTTGGTTCGTGCCATGCACACACCGTCGTGTTTTGTTTCTGTAAGAACCTGGGGCCATAGGACCAGCCAGTCGGTACCTTTTTTCCAGTACAACTTTCTTAAGTACAAAGCGTCCTATCATTACTAGAACTGTTGCCGTCGTGTTTTGTTTCTGTAAGAACCTGGGGCCATAGGACCAGCCAGTCGGTAACTTTTTTCAAGTACAACTTTCTTATGTACAAAGCGTCCTGTCATTACTAGACCCACTGGTGACCACCCGCTGTGTAACACCCACTGCGCCCTTATATATCCACCGTTTTCCTGCTGCAGACGGGAAAGGTGTCTAACCAAGAAGTCAGAAATGTCATGCAGCAGTGCGCACCCCCTTCTGGTGTCACGCCGAACTAGTTTGGTTCGTGCCATGCACACACCGTCGTGTTTTGTTTCTGTAAGAACCTGGGGCCATAGGACCAGCCAGTCGGTACCTTTTTTCCAGTACAACTTTCTTAAGTACAAAGCGTCCTATCATTACTAGAACTGTTGCCGTCGTGTTTTGTTTCTGTAAGAACCTGGGGCCATAGGACCAGCCAGTCGGTAACTTTTTTCAAGTACAACTTTCTTATGTACAAAGCGTCCTGTCATTACTAGACCCACTGGTGACCACCCGCTGTGTAACACCCACTGCGCCCTTATATATCCACCGTTTTCCTGCTGCAGACGGGAAAGGTGTCTAACCAAGAAGTCAGAAATGTCATGCAGCAGTGCGCACCCCCTTCTGGTGTCACGCCGAACTAGTTTGGTTCGTGCCATGCACACACCGTCGTGTTTTGTTTCTGTAAGAACCTGGGGCCATAGGACCAGCCAGTCGGTACCTTTTTTCCAGTACAACTTTCTTAAGTACAAAGCGTCCTATCATTACTAGAACTGTTGCCGTCGTGTTTTGTTTCTGTAAGAACCTGGGGCCATAGGACCAGCCAGTCGGTAACTTTTTTCAAGTACAACTTTCTTATGTACAAAGCGTCCTGTCATTACTAGACCCACTGGTGACCACCCGCTGTGTAACACCCACTGCGCCCTTATATATCCACCGTTTTCCTGCTGCAGACGGGAAAGGTGTCTAACCAAGAAGTCAGAAATGTCATGCAGCAGTGCGCACCCCCTTCTGGTGTCACGCCGAACTAGTTTGGTTCGTGCCATGCACACACCGTCGTGTTTTGTTTCTGTAAGAACCTGGGGCCATAGGACCAGCCAGTCGGTACCTTTTTTCCAGTACAACTTTCTTAAGTACAAAGCGTCCTATCATTACTAGAACTGTTGCCGTCGTGTTTTGTTTCTGTAAGAACCTGGGGCCATAGGACCAGCCAGTCGGTAACTTTTTTCAAGTACAACTTTCTTATGTACAAAGCGTCCTGTCATTACTAGACCCACTGGTGACCACCCGCTGTGTAACACCCACTGCGCCCTTATATATCCACCGTTTTCCTGCTGCAGACGGGAAAGGTGTCTAACCAAGAAGTCAGAAATGTCATGCAGCAGTGCGCACCCCCTTCTGGTGTCACGCCGAACTAGTTTGGTTCGTGCCATGCACACACCGTCGTGTTTTGTTTCTGTAAGAACCTGGGGCCATAGGACCAGCCAGTCGGTAACTTTTTTCAAGTACAACTTTCTTATGTACAAAGCGTCCTGTCATTACTAGACCCACTGGTGACCACCCGCTGTGTAACACCCACTGCGCCCTTATATATCCACCGTTTTCCTGCTGCAGACGGGAAAGGTGTCTAACCAAGAAGTCAGAAATGTCATGCAGCAGTGCGCACCCCCTTCTGGTGTCACGCCGAACTAGTTTGGTTCGTGCCATGCACACACCGTCGTGTTTTGTTTCTGTAAGAACCTGGGGCCATAGGACCAGCCAGTCGGTACCTTTTTTCCAGTACAACTTTCTTAAGTACAAAGCGTCCTATCATTACTAGAACTGTTGCCGTCGTGTTTTGTTTCTGTAAGAACCTGGGGCCATAGGACCAGCCAGTCGGTAACTTTTTTCAAGTACAACTTTCTTATGTACAAAGCGTCCTGTCATTACTAGACCCACTGGTGACCACCCGCTGTGTAACACCCACTGCGCCCTTATATATCCACCGTTTTCCTGCTGCAGACGGGAAAGGTGTCTAACCAAGAAGTCAGAAATGTCATGCAGCAGTGCGCACCCCCTTCTGGTGTCACGCCGAACTAGTTTGGTTCGTGCCATGCACACACCGTCGTGTTTTGTTTCTGTAAGAACCTGGGGCCATAGGACCAGCCAGTCGGTACCTTTTTTCCAGTACAACTTTCTTAAGTACAAAGCGTCCTATCATTACTAGAACTGTTGCCGTCGTGTTTTGTTTCTGTAAGAACCTGGGGCCATAGGACCAGCCAGTCGGTAACTTTTTTCAAGTACAACTTTCTTATGTACAAAGCGTCCTGTCATTACTAGACCCACTGGTGACCACCCGCTGTGTAACACCCACTGCGCCCTTATATATCCACCGTTTTCCTGCTGCAGACGGGAAAGGTGTCTAACCAAGAAGTCAGAAATGTCATGCAGCAGTGCGCACCCCCTTCTGGTGTCACGCCGAACTAGTTTGGTTCGTGCCATGCACACACCGTCGTGTTTTGTTTCTGTAAGAACCTGGGGCCATAGGACCAGCCAGTCGGTACCTTTTTTCCAGTACAACTTTCTTAAGTACAAAGCGTCCTATCATTACTAGAACTGTTGCCGTCGTGTTTTGTTTCTGTAAGAACCTGGGGCCATAGGACCAGCCAGTCGGTAACTTTTTTCAAGTACAACTTTCTTATGTACAAAGCGTCCTGTCATTACTAGACCCACTGGTGACCACCCGCTGTGTAACACCCACTGCGCCCTTATATATCCACCGTTTTCCTGCTGCAGACGGGAAAGGTGTCTAACCAAGAAGTCAGAAATGTCATGCAGCAGTGCGCACCCCCTTCTGGTGTCACGCCGAACTAGTTTGGTTCGTGCCATGCACACACCGTCGTGTTTTGTTTCTGTAAGAACCTGGGGCCATAGGACCAGCCAGTCGGTACCTTTTTTCCAGTACAACTTTCTTAAGTACAAAGCGTCCTATCATTACTAGAACTGTTGCCGTCGTGTTTTGTTTCTGTAAGAACCTGGGGCCATAGGACCAGCCAGTCGGTAACTTTTTTCAAGTACAACTTTCTTATGTACAAAGCGTCCTGTCATTACTAGACCCACTGGTGACCACCCGCTGTGTAACACCCACTGCGCCCTTATATATCCACCGTTTTCCTGCTGCAGACGGGAAAGGTGTCTAACCAAGAAGTCAGAAATGTCATGCAGCAGTGCGCACCCCCTTCTGGTGTCACGCCGAACTAGTTTGGTTCGTGCCATGCACACACCGTCGTGTTTTGTTTCTGTAAGAACCTGGGGCCATAGGACCAGCCAGTCGGTACCTTTTTTCCAGTACAACTTTCTTAAGTACAAAGCGTCCTATCATTACTAGAACTGTTGCCGTCGTGTTTTGTTTCTGTAAGAACCTGGGGCCATAGGACCAGCCAGTCGGTAACTTTTTTCAAGTACAACTTTCTTATGTACAAAGCGTCCTGTCATTACTAGACCCACTGGTGACCACCCGCTGTGTAACACCCACTGCGCCCTTATATATCCACCGTTTTCCTGCTGCAGACGGGAAAGGTGTCTAACCAAGAAGTCAGAAATGTCATGCAGCAGTGCGCACCCCCTTCTGGTGTCACGCCGAACTAGTTTGGTTCGTGCCATGCACACACCGTCGTGTTTTGTTTCTGTAAGAACCTGGGGCCATAGGACCAGCCAGT
The DNA here is from genome assembly GCA_936440205.1 of Lepidonotus clava. Classification (NCBI taxonomy): domain Eukaryota; kingdom Metazoa; phylum Annelida; class Polychaeta; order Phyllodocida; family Polynoidae; genus Lepidonotus; species Lepidonotus clava. The sequence goes on along the minus strand of OW387149.1, from coordinate 41,274,566 downwards.
CGGTACCTTTTTTCCAGTACAACTTTCTTAAGTACAAAGCGTCCTATCATTACTAGAACTGTTGCCGTCGTGTTTTGTTTCTGTAAGAACCTGGGGCCATAGGACCAGCCAGTCGGTAACTTTTTTCAAGTACAACTTTCTTACGTACAAAGCGTCCTGTCATTACTAGACCCACTGGTGACCACCCGCTGTGTAACACCCACTGCGCCCTTATATATCCACCGTTTTCCTGCTGCAGACGGGAAAGGTGTCTAACCAAGAAGTCAGAAATGTCATGCAGCAGTGCGCACCCCCTTCTGGTGTCACGCCGAACTAGTTTGGTTCGTGCCATGCACACACCGTCGTGTTTTGTTTCTGTAAGAACCTGGGGCCATAGGACCAGCCAGTCGGTAACTTTTTTCCAGTACAACTTTCTTATGTACAAAGCGTCCTGTCATTACTAGACCCACTGGTGACCACCCGCTGTGTAACACCCACTGCGCCCTTATATATCCACCGTTTTCCTGCTGCAGACGGGAAAGGTGTCTAACCAAGAAGTCAGAAATGTCATGCAGCAGTGCGCACCCCCTTCTGGTGTCACGCCGAACTAGTTTGGTTCGTGCCATGCACACACCGTCGTGTTTTGTTTCTGTAAGAACCTGGGGCCATAGGACCAGCCAGTCGGTACCTTTTTTCCAGTACAACTTTCTTAAGTACAAAGCGTCCTATCATTACTAGAACTGTTGCCGTCGTGTTTTGTTTCTGTAAGAACCTGGGGCCATAGGACCAGCCAGTCGGTAACTTTTTTCAAGTACAACTTTCTTATGTACAAAGCGTCCTGTCATTACTAGACCCACTGGTGACCACCCGCTGTGTAACACCCACTGCGCCCTTATATATCCACCGTTTTCCTGCTGCAGACGGGAAAGGTGTCTAACCAAGAAGTCAGAAATGTCATGCAGCAGTGCGCACCCCCTTCTGGTGTCACGCCGAACTAGTTTGGTTCGTGCCATGCACACACCGTCGTGTTTTGTTTCTGTAAGAACCTGGGGCCATAGGACCAGCCAGTCGGTACCTTTTTTCCAGTACAACTTTCTTAAGTACAAAGCGTCCTATCATTACTAGAACTGTTGCCGTCGTGTTTTGTTTCTGTAAGAACCTGGGGCCATAGGACCAGCCAGTCGGTAACTTTTTTCAAGTACAACTTTCTTATGTACAAAGCGTCCTGTCATTACTAGACCCACTGGTGACCACCCGCTGTGTAACACCCACTGCGCCCTTATATATCCACCGTTTTCCTGCTGCAGACGGGAAAGGTGTCTAACCAAGAAGTCAGAAATGTCATGCAGCAGTGCGCACCCCCTTCTGGTGTCACGCCGAACTAGTTTGGTTCGTGCCATGCACACACCGTCGTGTTTTGTTTCTGTAAGAACCTGGGGCCATAGGACCAGCCAGTCGGTACCTTTTTTCCAGTACAACTTTCTTAAGTACAAAGCGTCCTATCATTACTAGAACTGTTGCCGTCGTGTTTTGTTTCTGTAAGAACCTGGGGCCATAGGACCAGCCAGTCGGTAACTTTTTTCAAGTACAACTTTCTTACGTACAAAGCGTCCTGTCATTACTAGACCCACTGGTGACCACCCGCTGTGTAACACCCACTGCGCCCTTATATATCCACCGTTTTCCTGCTGCAGACGGGAAAGGTGTCTAACCAAGAAGTCAGAAATGTCATGCAGCAGTGCGCACCCCCTTCTGGTGTCACGCCGAACTAGTTTGGTTCGTGCCATGCACACACCGTCGTGTTTTGTTTCTGTAAGAACCTGGGGCCATAGGACCAGCCAGTCGGTACCTTTTTTCCAGTACAACTTTCTTAAGTACAAAGCGTCCTATCATTACTAGAACTGTTGCCGTCGTGTTTTGTTTCTGTAAGAACCTGGGGCCATAGGACCAGCCAGTCGGTAACTTTTTTCAAGTACAACTTTCTTATGTACAAAGCGTCCTGTCATTACTAGACCCACTGGTGACCACCCGCTGTGTAACACCCACTGCGCCCTTATATATCCACCGTTTTCCTGCTGCAGACGGGAAAGGTGTCTAACCAAGAAGTCAGAAATGTCATGCAGCAGTGCGCACCCCCTTCTGGTGTCACGCCGAACTAGTTTGGTTCGTGCCATGCACACACCGTCGTGTTTTGTTTCTGTAAGAACCTGGGGCCATAGGACCAGCCAGTCGGTACCTTTTTTCCAGTACAACTTTCTTAAGTACAAAGCGTCCTATCATTACTAGAACTGTTGCCGTCGTGTTTTGTTTCTGTAAGAACCTGGGGCCATAGGACCAGCCAGTCGGTAACTTTTTTCAAGTACAACTTTCTTATGTACAAAGCGTCCTGTCATTACTAGACCCACTGGTGACCACCCGCTGTGTAACACCCACTGCGCCCTTATATATCCACCGTTTTCCTGCTGCAGACGGGAAAGGTGTCTAACCAAGAAGTCAGAAATGTCATGCAGCAGTGCGCACCCCCTTCTGGTGTCACGCCGAACTAGTTTGGTTCGTGCCATGCACACACCGTCGTGTTTTGTTTCTGTAAGAACCTGGGGCCATAGGACCAGCCAGTCGGTACCTTTTTTCCAGTACAACTTTCTTAAGTACAAAGCGTCCTATCATTACTAGAACTGTTGCCGTCGTGTTTTGTTTCTGTAAGAACCTGGGGCCATAGGACCAGCCAGTCGGTAACTTTTTTCAAGTACAACTTTCTTACGTACAAAGCGTCCTGTCATTACTAGACCCACTGGTGACCACCCGCTGTGTAACACCCACTGCGCCCTTATATATCCACCGTTTTCCTGCTGCAGACGGGAAAGGTGTCTAACCAAGAAGTCAGAAATGTCATGCAGCAGTGCGCACCCCCTTCTGGTGTCACGCCGAACTAGTTTGGTTCGTGCCATGCACACACCGTCGTGTTTTGTTTCTGTAAGAACCTGGGGCCATAGGACCAGCCAGTCGGTACCTTTTTTCCAGTACAACTTTCTTAAGTACAAAGCGTCCTATCATTACTAGAACTGTTGCCGTCGTGTTTTGTTTCTGTAAGAACCTGGGGCCATAGGACCAGCCAGTCGGTAACTTTTTTCAAGTACAACTTTCTTATGTACAAAGCGTCCTGTCATTACTAGACCCACTGGTGACCACCCGCTGTGTAACACCCACTGCGCCCTTATATATCCACCGTTTTCCTGCTGCAGACGGGAAAGGTGTCTAACCAAGAAGTCAGAAATGTCATGCAGCAGTGCGCACCCCCTTCTGGTGTCACGCCGAACTAGTTTGGTTCGTGCCATGCACATACCGTCGTGTTTTGTTTCTGTAAGAACCTGGGGCCATAGGACCAGCCAGTCGGTACCTTTTTTCCAGTACAACTTTCTTAAGTACAAAGCGTCCTATCATTACTAGAACTGTTGCCGTCGTGTTTTGTTTCTGTAAGAACCTGGGGCCATAGGACCAGCCAGTCGGTAACTTTTTTCAAGTACAACTTTCTTATGTACAAAGCGTCCTGTCATTACTAGACCCACTGGTGACCACCCGCTGTGTAACACCCACTGCGCCCTTATATATCCACCGTTTTCCTGCTGCAGACGGGAAAGGTGTCTAACCAAGAAGTCAGAAATGTCATGCAGCAGTGCGCACCCCCATCTGGTGTCACGCCGAACTAGTTTGGTTCGTGCCATGCACACACCGTCGTGTTTTGTTTCTGTAAGAACCTGGGGCCATAGGACCAGCCAGTCGGTAACTTTTTTCAAGTACAACTTTCTTATGTACAAAGCGTCCTGTCATTACTAGACCCACTGGTGACCACCCGCTGTGTAACACCCACTGCGCCCTTATATATCCACCGTTTTCCTGCTGCAGACGGGAAAGGTGTCTAACCAAGAAGTCAGAAATGTCATGCAGCAGTGCGCACCCCCTTCTGGTGTCACGCCGAACTAGTTTGGTTCGTGCCATGCACACACCGTCGTGTTTTGTTTCTGTAAGAACCTGGGGCCATAGGACCAGCCAGTCGGTAACTTTTTTCAAGTACAACTTTCTTATGTACAAAGCGTCCTGTCATTACTAGACCCACTGGTGACCACCCGCTGTGTAACACCCACTGCGCCCTTATATATCCACCGTTTTCCTGCTGCAGACGGGAAAGGTGTCTAACCAAGAAGTCAGAAATGTCATGCAGCAGTGCGCACCCCCTTCTGGTGTCACGCCGAACTAGTTTGGTTCGTGCCATGCACACACCGTCGTGTTTTGTTTCTGTAAGAACCTGGGGCCATAGGACCAGCCAGTCGGTACCTTTTTTCCAGTACAACTTTCTTAAGTACAAAGCGTCCTATCATTACTAGAACTGTTGCCGTCGTGTTTTGTTTCTGTAAGAACCTGGGGCCATAGGACCAGCCAGTCGGTAACTTTATTCAAGTACAACTTTCTTATGTACAAAGCGTCCTGTCATTACTAGACCCACTGGTGACCACCCGCTGTGTAACACCCACTGCGCCCTTATATATCCACCGTTTTCCTGCTGCAGACGGGAAAGGTGTCTAACCAAGAAGTCAGAAATGTCATGCAGCAGTGCGCACCCCCTTCTGGTGTCACGCCGAACTAGTTTGGTTCGTGCCATGCACACACCGTCGTGTTTTGTTTCTGTAAGAACCTGGGGCCATAGGACCAGCCAGTCGGTACCTTTTTTCCAGTACAACTTTCTTAAGTACAAAGCGTCCTATCATTACTAGAACTGTTGCCGTCGTGTTTTGTTTCTGTAAGAACCTGGGGCCATAGGACCAGCCAGTCGGTAACTTTTTTCAAGTACAACTTTCTTATGTACAAAGCGTCCTGTCATTACTAGACCCACTGGTGACCACCCGCTGTGTAACACCCACTGCGCCCTTATATATCCACCGTTTTCCTGCTGCAGACGGGAAAGGTGTCTAACCAAGAAGTCAGAAATGTCATGCAGCAGTGCGCACCCCCTTCTGGTGTCACGCCGAACTAGTTTGGTTCGTGCCATGCACACACCGTCGTGTTTTGTTTCTGTAAGAACCTGGGGCCATAGGACCAGCCAGTCGGTACCTTTTTTCCAGTACAACTTTCTTAAGTACAAAGCGTCCTATCATTACTAGAACTGTTGCCGTCGTGTTTTGTTTCTGTAAGAACCTGGGGCCATAGGACCAGCCAGTCGGTAACTTTTTTCAAGTACAACTTTCTTACGTACAAAGCGTCCTGTCATTACTAGACCCACTGGTGACCACCCGCTGTGTAACACCCACTGCGCCCTTATATATCCACCGTTTTCCTGCTGCAGACGGGAAAGGTGTCTAACCAAGAAGTCAGAAATGTCATGCAGCAGTGCGCACCCCCTTCTGGTGTCACGCCGAACTAGTTTGGTTCGTGCCATGCACACACCGTCGTGTTTTGTTTCTGTAAGAACCTGGGGCCATAGGACCAGCCAGTCGGTACCTTTTTTCCAGTACAACTTTCTTAAGTACAAAGCGTCCTATCATTACTAGAACTGTTGCCGTCGTGTTTTGTTTCTGTAAGAACCTGGGGCCATAGGACCAGCCAGTCGGTAACTTTTTTCAAGTACAACTTTCTTATGTACAAAGCGTCCTGTCATTACTAGACCCACTGGTGACCACCCGCTGTGTAACACCCACTGCGCCCTTATATATCCACCGTTTTCCTGCTGCAGACGGGAAAGGTGTCTAACCAAGAAGTCAGAAATGTCATGCAGCAGTGCGCACCCCCTTCTGGTGTCACGCCGAACTAGTTTGGTTCGTGCCATGCACACACCGTCGTGTTTTGTTTCTGTAAGAACCTGGGGCCATAGGACCAGCCAGTCGGTACCTTTTTTCCAGTACAACTTTCTTAAGTACAAAGCGTCCTATCATTACTAGAACTGTTGCCGTCGTGTTTTGTTTCTGTAAGAACCTGGGGCCATAGGACCAGCCAGTCGGTAACTTTTTTCAAGTACAACTTTCTTATGTACAAAGCGTCCTGTCATTACTAGACCCACTGGTGACCACCCGCTGTGTAACACCCACTGCGCCCTTATATATCCACCGTTTTCCTGCTGCAGACGGGAAAGGTGTCTAACCAAGAAGTCAGAAATGTCATGCAGCAGTGCGCACCCCCTTCTGGTGTCACGCCGAACTAGTTTGGTTCGTGCCATGCACACACCGTCGTGTTTTGTTTCTGTAAGAACCTGGGGCCATAGGACCAGCCAGTCGGTACCTTTTTTCCAGTACAACTTTCTTAAGTACAAAGCGTCCTATCATTACTAGAACTGTTGCCGTCGTGTTTTGTTTCTGTAAGAACCTGGGGCCATAGGACCAGCCAGTCGGTAACTTTTTTCAAGTACAACTTTCTTATGTACAAAGCGTCCTGTCATTACTAGACCCACTGGTGACCACCCGCTGTGTAACACCCACTGCGCCCTTATATATCCACCGTTTTCCTGCTGCAGACGGGAAAGGTGTCTAACCAAGAAGTCAGAAATGTCATGCAGCAGTGCGCACCCCCTTCTGGTGTCACGCCGAACTAGTTTGGTTCGTGCCATGCACACACCGTCGTGTTTTGTTTCTGTAAGAACCTGGGGCCATAGGACCAGCCAGTCGGTACCTTTTTTCCAGTACAACTTTCTTAAGTACAAAGCGTCCTATCATTACTAGAACTGTTGCCGTCGTGTTTTGTTTCTGTAAGAACCTGGGGCCATAGGACCAGCCAGTCGGTAACTTTTTTCAAGTACAACTTTCTTATGTACAAAGCGTCCTGTCATTACTAGACCCACTGGTGACCACCCGCTGTGTAACACCCACTGCGCCCTTATATATCCACCGTTTTCCTGCTGCAGACGGGAAAGGTGTCTAACCAAGAAGTCAGAAATGTCATGCAGCAGTGCGCACCCCCTTCTGGTGTCACGCCGAACTAGTTTGGTTCGTGCCATGCACACACCGTCGTGTTTTGTTTCTGTAAGAACCTGGGGCCATAGGACCAGCCAGTCGGTACCTTTTTTCCAGTACAACTTTCTTAAGTACAAAGCGTCCTATCATTACTAGAACTGTTGCCGTCGTGTTTTGTTTCTGTAAGAACCTGGGGCCATAGGACCAGCCAGTCGGTAACTTTTTTCAAGTACAACTTTCTTATGTACAAAGCGTCCTGTCATTACTAGACCCACTGGTGACCACCCGCTGTGTAACACCCACTGCGCCCTTATATATCCACCGTTTTCCTGCTGCAGACGGGAAAGGTGTCTAACCAAGAAGTCAGAAATGTCATGCAGCAGTGCGCACCCCCTTCTGGTGTCACGCCGAACTAGTTTGGTTCGTGCCATGCACACACCGTCGTGTTTTGTTTCTGTAAGAACCTGGGGCCATAGGACCAGCCAGTCGGTAACTTTTTTCAAGTACAACTTTCTTATGTACAAAGCGTCCTGTCATTACTAGACCCACTGGTGACCACCCGCTGTGTAACACCCACTGCGCCCTTATATATCCACCGTTTTCCTGCTGCAGACGGGAAAGGTGTCTAACCAAGAAGTCAGAAATGTCATGCAGCAGTGCGCACCCCCTTCTGGTGTCACGCCGAACTAGTTTGGTTCGTGCCATGCACACACCGTCGTGTTTTGTTTCTGTAAGAACCTGGGGCCATAGGACCAGCCAGTCGGTACCTTTTTTCCAGTACAACTTTCTTAAGTACAAAGCGTCCTATCATTACTAGAACTGTTGCCGTCGTGTTTTGTTTCTGTAAGAACCTGGGGCCATAGGACCAGCCAGTCGGTAACTTTTTTCAAGTACAACTTTCTTATGTACAAAGCGTCCTGTCATTACTAGACCCACTGGTGACCACCCGCTGTGTAACACCCACTGCGCCCTTATATATCCACCGTTTTCCTGCTGCAGACGGGAAAGGTGTCTAACCAAGAAGTCAGAAATGTCATGCAGCAGTGCGCACCCCCTTCTGGTGTCACGCCGAACTAGTTTGGTTCGTGCCATGCACACACCGTCGTGTTTTGTTTCTGTAAGAACCTGGGGCCATAGGACCAGCCAGTCGGTACCTTTTTTCCAGTACAACTTTCTTAAGTACAAAGCGTCCTATCATTACTAGAACTGTTGCCGTCGTGTTTTGTTTCTGTAAGAACCTGGGGCCATAGGACCAGCCAGTCGGTAACTTTTTTCAAGTACAACTTTCTTATGTACAAAGCGTCCTGTCATTACTAGACCCACTGGTGACCACCCGCTGTGTAACACCCACTGCGCCCTTATATATCCACCGTTTTCCTGCTGCAGACGGGAAAGGTGTCTAACCAAGAAGTCAGAAATGTCATGCAGCAGTGCGCACCCCCTTCTGGTGTCACGCCGAACTAGTTTGGTTCGTGCCATGCACACACCGTCGTGTTTTGTTTCTGTAAGAACCTGGGGCCATAGGACCAGCCAGTCGGTACCTTTTTTCCAGTACAACTTTCTTAAGTACAAAGCGTCCTATCATTACTAGAACTGTTGCCGTCGTGTTTTGTTTCTGTAAGAACCTGGGGCCATAGGACCAGCCAGTCGGTAACTTTTTTCAAGTACAACTTTCTTATGTACAAAGCGTCCTGTCATTACTAGACCCACTGGTGACCACCCGCTGTGTAACACCCACTGCGCCCTTATATATCCACCGTTTTCCTGCTGCAGACGGGAAAGGTGTCTAACCAAGAAGTCAGAAATGTCATGCAGCAGTGCGCACCCCCTTCTGGTGTCACGCCGAACTAGTTTGGTTCGTGCCATGCACACACCGTCGTGTTTTGTTTCTGTAAGAACCTGGGGCCATAGGACCAGCCAGTCGGTACCTTTTTTCCAGTACAACTTTCTTAAGTACAAAGCGTCCTATCATTACTAGAACTGTTGCCGTCGTGTTTTGTTTCTGTAAGAACCTGGGGCCATAGGACCAGCCAGTCGGTAACTTTTTTCAAGTACAACTTTCTTATGTACAAAGCGTCCTGTCATTACTAGACCCACTGGTGACCACCCGCTGTGTAACACCCACTGCGCCCTTATATATCCACCGTTTTCCTGCTGCAGACGGGAAAGGTGTCTAACCAAGAAGTCAGAAATGTCATGCAGCAGTGCGCACCCCCTTCTGGTGTCACGCCGAACTAGTTTGGTTCGTGCCATGCACACACCGTCGTGTTTTGTTTCTGTAAGAACCTGGGGCCATAGGACCAGCCAGTCGGTACCTTTTTTCCAGTACAACTTTCTTAAGTACAAAGCGTCCTATCATTACTAGAACTGTTGCCGTCGTGTTTTGTTTCTGTAAGAACCTGGGGCCATAGGACCAGCCAGTCGGTAACTTTTTTCAAGTACAACTTTCTTATGTACAAAGCGTCCTGTCATTACTAGACCCACTGGTGACCACCCGCTGTGTAACACCCACTGCGCCCTTATATATCCACCGTTTTCCTGCTGCAGACGGGAAAGGTGTCTAACCAAGAAGTCAGAAATGTCATGCAGCAGTGCGCACCCCCTTCTGGTGTCACGCCGAACTAGTTTGGTTCGTGCCATGCACACACCGTCGTGTTTTGTTTCTGTAAGAACCTGGGGCCATAGGACCAGCCAGTCGGTACCTTTTTTCCAGTACAACTTTCTTAAGTACAAAGCGTCCTATCATTACTAGAACTGTTGCCGTCGTGTTTTGTTTCTGTAAGAACCTGGGGCCATAGGACCAGCCAGTCGGTAACTTTTTTCAAGTACAACTTTCTTATGTACAAAGCGTCCTGTCATTACTAGACCCACTGGTGACCACCCGCTGTGTAACACCCACTGCGCCCTTATATATCCACCGTTTTCCTGCTGCAGACGGGAAAGGTGTCTAACCAAGAAGTCAGAAATGTCATGCAGCAGTGCGCACCCCCTTCTGGTGTCACGCCGAACTAGTTTGGTTCGTGCCATGCACACACCGTCGTGTTTTGTTTCTGTAAGAACCTGGGGCCATAGGACCAGCCAGTCGGTACCTTTTTTCCAGTACAACTTTCTTAAGTACAAAGCGTCCTATCATTACTAGAACTGTTGCCGTCGTGTTTTGTTTCTGTAAGAACCTGGGGCCATAGGACCAGCCAGTCGGTAACTTTTTTCAAGTACAACTTTCTTATGTACAAAGCGTCCTGTCATTACTAGACCCACTGGTGACCACCCGCTGTGTAACACCCACTGCGCCCTTATATATCCACCGTTTTCCTGCTGCAGACGGGAAAGGTGTCTAACCAAGAAGTCAGAAATGTCATGCAGCAGTGCGCACCCCCTTCTGGTGTCACGCCGAACTAGTTTGGTTCGTGCCATGCACACACCGTCGTGTTTTGTTTCTGTAAGAACCTGGGGCCATAGGACCAGCCAGTCGGTACCTTTTTTCCAGTACAACTTTCTTAAGTACAAAGCGTCCTATCATTACTAGAACTGTTGCCGTCGTGTTTTGTTTCTGTAAGAACCTGGGGCCATAGGACCAGCCAGTCGGTAACTTTTTTCAAGTACAACTTTCTTATGTACAAAGCGTCCTGTCATTACTAGACCCACTGGTGACCACCCGCTGTGTAACACCCACTGCGCCCTTATATATCCACCGTTTTCCTGCTGCAGACGGGAAAGGTGTCTAACCAAGAAGTCAGAAATGTCATGCAGCAGTGCGCACCCCCTTCTGGTGTCACGCCGAACTAGTTTGGTTCGTGCCATGCACACACCGTCGTGTTTTGTTTCTGTAAGAACCTGGGGCCATAGGACCAGCCAGTCGGTACCTTTTTTCCAGTACAACTTTCTTAAGTACAAAGCGTCCTATCATTACTAGAACTGTTGCCGTCGTGTTTTGTTTCTGTAAGAACCTGGGGCCATAGGACCAGCCAGTCGGTAACTTTTTTCAAGTACAACTTTCTTATGTACAAAGCGTCCTGTCATTACTAGACCCACTGGTGACCACCCGCTGTGTAACACCCACTGCGCCCTTATATATCCACCGTTTTCCTGCTGCAGACGGGAAAGGTGTCTAACCAAGAAGTCAGAAATGTCATGCAGCAGTGCGCACCCCCTTCTGGTGTCACGCCGAACTAGTTTGGTTCGTGCCATGCACACACCGTCGTGTTTTGTTTCTGTAAGAACCTGGGGCCATAGGACCAGCCAGTCGGTACCTTTTTTCCAGTACAACTTTCTTAAGTACAAAGCGTCCTATCATTACTAGAACTGTTGCCGTCGTGTTTTGTTTCTGTAAGAACCTGGGGCCATAGGACCAGCCAGTCGGTAACTTTTTTCAAGTACAACTTTCTTATGTACAAAGCGTCCTGTCATTACTAGACCCACTGGTGACCACCCGCTGTGTAACACCCACTGCGCCCTTATATATCCACCGTTTTCCTGCTGCAGACGGGAAAGGTGTCTAACCAAGAAGTCAGAAATGTCATGCAGCAGTGCGCACCCCCTTCTGGTGTCACGCCGAACTAGTTTGGTTCGTGCCATGCACACACCGTCGTGTTTTGTTTCTGTAAGAACCTGGGGCCATAGGACCAGCCAGTCGGTACCTTTTTTCCAGTACAACTTTCTTAAGTACAAAGCGTCCTATCATTACTAGAACTGTTGCCGTCGTGTTTTGTTTCTGTAAGAACCTGGGGCCATAGGACCAGCCAGTCGGTAACTTTTTTCAAGTACAACTTTCTTATGTACAAAGCGTCCTGTCATTACTAGACCCACTGGTGACCACCCGCTGTGTAACACCCACTGCGCCCTTATATATCCACCGTTTTCCTGCTGCAGACGGGAAAGGTGTCTAACCAAGAAGTCAGAAATGTCATGCAGCAGTGCGCACCCCCTTCTGGTGTCACGCCGAACTAGTTTGGTTCGTGCCATGCACACACCGTCGTGTTTTGTTTCTGTAAGAACCTGGGGCCATAGGACCAGCCAGTCGGTACCTTTTTTCCAGTACAACTTTCTTAAGTACAAAGCGTCCTATCATTACTAGAACTGTTGCCGTCGTGTTTTGTTTCTGTAAGAACCTGGGGCCATAGGACCAGCCAGTCGGTAACTTTTTTCAAGTACAACTTTCTTATGTACAAAGCGTCCTGTCATTACTAGACCCACTGGTGACCACCCGCTGTGTAACACCCACTGCGCCCTTATATATCCACCGTTTTCCTGCTGCAGACGGGAAAGGTGTCTAACCAAGAAGTCAGAAATGTCATGCAGCAGTGCGCACCCCCTTCTGGTGTCACGCCGAACTAGTTTGGTTCGTGCCATGCACACACCGTCGTGTTTTGTTTCTGTAAGAACCTGGGGCCATAGGACCAGCCAGTCGGTACCTTTTTTCCAGTACAACTTTCTTAAGTACAAAGCGTCCTATCATTACTAGAACTGTTGCCGTCGTGTTTTGTTTCTGTAAGAACCTGGGGCCATAGGACCAGCCAGTCGGTAACTTTTTTCAAGTACAACTTTCTTATGTACAAAGCGTCCTGTCATTACTAGACCCACTGGTGACCACCCGCTGTGTAACACCCACTGCGCCCTTATATATCCACCGTTTTCCTGCTGCAGACGGGAAAGGTGTCTAACCAAGAAGTCAGAAATGTCATGCAGCAGTGCGCACCCCCTTCTGGTGTCACGCCGAACTAGTTTGGTTCGTGCCATGCACACACCGTCGTGTTTTGTTTCTGTAAGAACCTGGGGCCATAGGACCAGCCAGTCGGTACCTTTTTTCCAGTACAACTTTCTTAAGTACAAAGCGTCCTATCATTACTAGAACTGTTGCCGTCGTGTTTTGTTTCTGTAAGAACCTGGGGCCATAGGACCAGCCAGTCGGTAACTTTTTTCAAGTACAACTTTCTTATGTACAAAGCGTCCTGTCATTACTAGACCCACTGGTGACCACCCGCTGTGTAACACCCACTGCGCCCTTATATATCCACCGTTTTCCTGCTGCAGACGGGAAAGGTGTCTAACCAAGAAGTCAGAAATGTCATGCAGCAGTGCGCACCCCCTTCTGGTGTCACGCCGAACTAGTTTGGTTCGTGCCATGCACACACCGTCGTGTTTTGTTTCTGTAAGAACCTGGGGCCATAGGACCAGCCAGTCGGTACCTTTTTTCCAGTACAACTTTCTTAAGTACAAAGCGTCCTATCATTACTAGAACTGTTGCCGTCGTGTTTTGTTTCTGTAAGAACCTGGGGCCATAGGACCAGCCAGTCGGTAACTTTTTTCAAGTACAACTTTCTTATGTACAAAGCGTCCTGTCATTACTAGACCCACTGGTGACCACCCGCTGTGTAACACCCACTGCGCCCTTATATATCCACCGTTTTCCTGCTGCAGACGGGAAAGGTGTCTAACCAAGAAGTCAGAAATGTCATGCAGCAGTGCGCACCCCCTTCTGGTGTCACGCCGAACTAGTTTGGTTCGTGCCATGCACACACCGTCGTGTTTTGTTTCTGTAAGAACCTGGGGCCATAGGACCAGCCAGTCGGTACCTTTTTTCCAGTACAACTTTCTTAAGTACAAAGCGTCCTATCATTACTAGAACTGTTGCCGTCGTGTTTTGTTTCTGTAAGAACCTGGGGCCATAGGACCAGCCAGTCGGTAACTTTTTTCAAGTACAACTTTCTTATGTACAAAGCGTCCTGTCATTACTAGACCCACTGGTGACCACCCGCTGTGTAACACCCACTGCGCCCTTATATATCCACCGTTTTCCTGCTGCAGACGGGAAAGGTGTCTAACCAAGAAGTCAGAAATGTCATGCAGCAGTGCGCACCCCCTTCTGGTGTCACGCCGAACTAGTTTGGTTCGTGCCATGCACACACCGTCGTGTTTTGTTTCTGTAAGAACCTGGGGCCATAGGACCAGCCAGTCGGTACCTTTTTTCCAGTACAACTTTCTTAAGTACAAAGCGTCCTATCATTACTAGAACTGTTGCCGTCGTGTTTTGTTTCTGTAAGAACCTGGGGCCATAGGACCAGCCAGTCGGTAACTTTTTTCAAGTACAACTTTCTTATGTACAAAGCGTCCTGTCATTACTAGACCCACTGGTGACCACCCGCTGTGTAACACCCACTGCGCCCTTATATATCCACCGTTTTCCTGCTGCAGACGGGAAAGGTGTCTAACCAAGAAGTCAGAAATGTCATGCAGCAGTGCGCACCCCCTTCTGGTGTCACGCCGAACTAGTTTGGTTCGTGCCATGCACACACCGTCGTGTTTTGTTTCTGTAAGAACCTGGGGCCATAGGACCAGCCAGTCGGTACCTTTTTTCCAGTACAACTTTCTTAAGTACAAAGCGTCCTATCATTACTAGAACTGTTGCCGTCGTGTTTTGTTTCTGTAAGAACCTGGGGCCATAGGACCAGCCAGTCGGTAACTTTTTTCAAGTACAACTTTCTTATGTACAAAGCGTCCTGTCATTACTAGACCCACTGGTGACCACCCCGCTGTGTAACACCCACCTGCGCCCTTATATATCCACCGTTTTCCTGCTGCAGACGGGAAAGGTGTCTAACCAAGAAGTCAGAAATGTCATGCAGCAGTGCGCACCCCCTTCTGGTGTCACGCCGAACTAGTTTGGTTCGTGCCATGCACACACCGTCGTGTTTTGTTTTCTGTAAGAACCTGGGGCCATAGGACCAGCCAGTCGGTACCTTTTTTCCAGTACAACTTTCTTAAGTACAAAGCGTCCTATCATTACTAGAACTGTTGCCGTCGTGTTTTGTTTCTGTAAGAACCTGGGGCCATAGGACCAGCCAGTCGGTAACTTTTTTCAAGTACAACTTTCTTATGTACAAAGCGTCCTGTCATTACTAGACCCACTGGTGACCACCCCGCTGTGTAACACCCACTGCGCCCTTATATATCCACCGTTTTCCTGCTGCAGACGGGAAAGGTGTCTAACCAAGAAGTCAGAAATGTCATGCAGCAGTGCGCACCCCCCTTCTGGTGTCACGCCGAACTAGTTTGGTTCGTGCCATGCACACACCGTCGTGTTTTGTTTCTGTAAAGAACCTGGGGCCATAGGACCAGCCAGTCGGTACCTTTTTTCCAGTACAACTTTCTTAAGTACAAAGCGTCCTATCATTACTAGAACTGTTGCCGTCGTGTTTTGTTTCTGTAAGAACCTGGGGCCATAGGACCAGCCCAGTCGGTAACTTTTTTCAAGTACAACTTTCTTATGTACAAAGCGTCCTGTCATTACTAGACCCACTGGTGACCACCCGCTGTGTAACACCCACTGCGCCCTTATATATCCACCGTTTTCCTGCTGCAGACGGAAAGGTGTCTAACCAAGAAGTCAGAAATGTCATGCAGCAGTGCGCACCCCCTTCTGGTGTCACGCCGAACTAGTTTGGTTCGTGCCATGCACACACCGTCGTGTTTTGTTTCTGTAAGAACCTGGGGCCATAGGACCAGCCAGTCGGTACCTTTTTTCCAGTACAACTTTCTTAAGTACAAAGCGTCCTATCATTACTAGAACTGTTGCCGTCGTGTTTTGTTTCTGTAAGAACCTGGGGCCATAGGACCAGCCAGTCGGTAACTTTTTTCAAGTACAACTTTCTTATGTACAAAGCGTCCTGTCATTACTAGACCCACTGGTGACCACCCGCTGTGTAACACCCACTGCGCCCTTATATATCCACCGTTTTCCTGCTGCAGACGGGAAAGGTGTCTAACCAAGAAGTCAGAAATGTCATGCAGCAGTGCGCACCCCCTTCTGGTGTCACGCCGAACTAGTTTGGTTCGTGCCATGCACACACCGTCGTGTTTTGTTTCCTGTAAGAACCTGGGGCCATAGGACCAGCCAGTCGGTACCTTTTTTCCAGTACAACTTTCTTAAGTACAAAGCGTCCTATCATTACTAGAACTGTTGCCGTCGTGTTTTGTTTCTGTAAGAACCTGGGGCCATAGGACCAGCCAGTCGGTAACTTTTTTCAAGTACAACTTTCTTATGTACAAAAGCGTCCTGTCATTACTAGACCCACGTGGTGACACCCGCTGTGT
This sequence comes from Lepidonotus clava, assembly GCA_936440205.1. Lineage (NCBI taxonomy): Eukaryota > Metazoa > Annelida > Polychaeta > Phyllodocida > Polynoidae > Lepidonotus > Lepidonotus clava. The sequence goes on along the minus strand of OW387149.1, from coordinate 41,258,562 downwards.
AACACCCACTGCGCCCTTATATATCCACCGTTTTCCTGCTGCAGACGGAAAGGTGTCTAACCAAGAAGTCAGAAATGTCATGCAGCAGTGCGCACCCCCTTCTGGTGTCACGCCGAACTAGTTTGGTTCCGTGCCATGCACACCACCGTCGTGTTTTGTTTCTGTAAGAACCTGGGGCCATAGGACCAGCCAGTCGGTACCTTTTTTCCAGTACAACTTTCTTAAGTACAAAGCGTCCTATCATTACTAGAACTGTTGCCGTCGTGTTTTGTTTCCTGTAAGAAACCTGGGGCCATAGGACCAGCCAGTCGGTAACTTTTTTCAAGTACAACTTTCTTATGTACAAAGCGTCCCT
>OW387149.1:41230632-41258007 GCA_936440205.1 Lepidonotus clava | reverse complement strand
GGGGAAAATGGTGCCAAGAGGAGAAGGTTCAACTCAAACATTTTTATAGTTCGGATTCTACACTACGAGCCTATTTAAATAGGCAGCCTATTTGAATAGGGCCCGGACGGTCCCCCCTGGAAGGACAACCGTCGCTCCTATCGGACTTCTGAGCACAGCGTTGGACTCGTTGGGCCTTTTTACATCCTCCTGGGCTGTTCCGGGGCCGCTGAGGACCCCCTGGGGGCCGTCAGGGGCCGGAAACGCAGGCCCAGGTGAACTCAATCTAATAGAAGGGGCCCCCGTCGACCCTTTGGAGACCCCTGGACAGTGGAAAAATCGACCAATCGGCGAACCGATTGCGGCCCAGGAAGTTTCAGGGCTTGGGGAAAATGGTGCCAAGAGGAGAAGGTTCAACTCAAACATTTTTATAGTTCGGATTCTACACTACGAGCCTATTTAAATAGGCAGCCTATTTGAATAGGGCCCGGACGGTCCCCCCTGGAAGGACAACCGTCGCTCCTATCGGACTTCTGAGCACAGCGTTGGACTCGTTGGGCCTTTTTACATCCTCCTGGGCTGTTCCGGGGCCGCTGAGGACCCCCTGGGGGCCGTCAGGGGCCGGAAACGCAGGCCCAGGTGAACTCAATCTAATAGAAGGGGCCCCCGTCGACCCTTTGGAGACCCCTGGACAGTGGAAAAATCGACCAATCGGCGAACCGATTGCGGCCCAGGAAGTTTCAGGGCTTGGGGAAAATGGTGCCAAGAGGAGAAGGTTCAACTCAAACATTTTTATAGTTCGGATTCTACACTACGAGCCTATTTAAATAGGCAGCCTATTTGAATAGGGCCCGGACGGTCCCCCCTGGAAGGACAACCGTCGCTCCTATCGGACTTCTGAGCACAGCGTTGGACTCGTTGGGCCTTTTTACATCCTCCTGGGCTGTTCCGGGGCCGCTGAGGACCCCCTGGGGGCCGTCAGGGGCCGGAAACGCAGGCCCAGGTGAACTCAATCTAATAGAAGGGGCCCCCGTCGACCCTTTGGAGACCCCTGGACAGTGGAAAAATCGACCAATCGGCGAACCGATTGCGGCCCAGGAAGTTTCAGGGCTTGGGGAAAATGGTGCCAAGAGGAGAAGGTTCAACTCAAACATTTTTATAGTTCGGATTCTACACTACGAGCCTATTTAAATAGGCAGCCTATTTGAATAGGGCCCGGACGGTCCCCCCTGGAAGGACAACCGTCGCTCCTATCGGACTTCTGAGCACAGCGTTGGACTCGTTGGGCCTTTTTACATCCTCCTGGGCTGTTCCGGGGCCGCTGAGGACCCCCTGGGGGCCGTCAGGGGCCGGAAACGCAGGCCCAGGTGAACTCAATCTAATAGAAGGGGCCCCCGTCGACCCTTTGGAGACCCCTGGACAGTGGAAAAATCGACCAATCGGCGAACCGATTGCGGCCCAGGAAGTTTCAGGGCTTGGGGAAAATGGTGCCAAGAGGAGAAGGTTCAACTCAAACATTTTTATAGTTCGGATTCTACACTACGAGCCTATTTAAATAGGCAGCCTATTTGAATAGGGCCCGGACGGTCCCCCCTGGAAGGACAACCGTCGCTCCTATCGGACTTCTGAGCACAGCGTTGGACTCGTTGGGCCTTTTTACATCCTCCTGGGCTGTTCCGGGGCCGCTGAGGACCCCCTGGGGGCCGTCAGGGGCCGGAAACGCAGGCCCAGGTGAACTCAATCTAATAGAAGGGGCCCCCGTCGACCCTTTGGAGACCCCTGGACAGTGGAAAAATCGACCAATCGGCGAACCGATTGCGGCCCAGGAAGTTTCAGGGCTTGGGGAAAATGGTGCCAAGAGGAGAAGGTTCAACTCAAACATTTTTATAGTTCGGATTCTACACTACGAGCCTATTTAAATAGGCAGCCTATTTGAATAGGGCCCGGACGGTCCCCCCTGGAAGGACAACCGTCGCTCCTATCGGACTTCTGAGCACAGCGTTGGACTCGTTGGGCCTTTTTACATCCTCCTGGGCTGTTCCGGGGCCGCTGAGGACCCCCTGGGGGCCGTCAGGGGCCGGAAACGCAGGCCCAGGTGAACTCAATCTAATAGAAGGGGCCCCCGTCGACCCTTTGGAGACCCCTGGACAGTGGAAAAATCGACCAATCGGCGAACCGATTGCGGCCCAGGAAGTTTCAGGGCTTGGGGAAAATGGTGCCAAGAGGAGAAGGTTCAACTCAAACATTTTTATAGTTCGGATTCTACACTACGAGCCTATTTAAATAGGCAGCCTATTTGAATAGGGCCCGGACGGTCCCCCCTGGAAGGACAACCGTCGCTCCTATCGGACTTCTGAGCACAGCGTTGGACTCGTTGGGCCTTTTTACATCCTCCTGGGCTGTTCCGGGGCCGCTGAGGACCCCCTGGGGGCCGTCAGGGGCCGGAAACGCAGGCCCAGGTGAACTCAATCTAATAGAAGGGGCCCCCGTCGACCCTTTGGAGACCCCTGGACAGTGGAAAAATCGACCAATCGGCGAACCGATTGCGGCCCAGGAAGTTTCAGGGCTTGGGGAAAATGGTGCCAAGAGGAGAAGGTTCAACTCAAACATTTTTATAGTTCGGATTCTACACTACGAGCCTATTTAAATAGGCAGCCTATTTGAATAGGGCCCGGACGGTCCCCCCTGGAAGGACAACCGTCGCTCCTATCGGACTTCTGAGCACAGCGTTGGACTCGTTGGGCCTTTTTACATCCTCCTGGGCTGTTCCGGGGCCGCTGAGGACCCCCTGGGGGCCGTCAGGGGCCGGAAACGCAGGCCCAGGTGAACTCAATCTAATAGAAGGGGCCCCCGTCGACCCTTTGGAGACCCCTGGACAGTGGAAAAATCGACCAATCGGCGAACCGATTGCGGCCCAGGAAGTTTCAGGGCTTGGGGAAAATGGTGCCAAGAGGAGAAGGTTCAACTCAAACATTTTTATAGTTCGGATTCTACACTACGAGCCTATTTAAATAGGCAGCCTATTTGAATAGGGCCCGGACGGTCCCCCCTGGAAGGACAACCGTCGCTCCTATCGGACTTCTGAGCACAGCGTTGGACTCGTTGGGCCTTTTTACATCCTCCTGGGCTGTTCCGGGGCCGCTGAGGACCCCCTGGGGGCCGTCAGGGGCCGGAAACGCAGGCCCAGGTGAACTCAATCTAATAGAAGGGGCCCCCGTCGACCCTTTGGAGACCCCTGGACAGTGGAAAAATCGACCAATCGGCGAACCGATTGCGGCCCAGGAAGTTTCAGGGCTTGGGGAAAATGGTGCCAAGAGGAGAAGGTTCAACTCAAACATTTTTATAGTTCGGATTCTACACTACGAGCCTATTTAAATAGGCAGCCTATTTGAATAGGGCCCGGACGGTCCCCCCTGGAAGGACAACCGTCGCTCCTATCGGACTTCTGAGCACAGCGTTGGACTCGTTGGGCCTTTTTACATCCTCCTGGGCTGTTCCGGGGCCGCTGAGGACCCCCTGGGGGCCGTCAGGGGCCGGAAACGCAGGCCCAGGTGAACTCAATCTAATAGAAGGGGCCCCCGTCGACCCTTTGGAGACCCCTGGACAGTGGAAAAATCGACCAATCGGCGAACCGATTGCGGCCCAGGAAGTTTCAGGGCTTGGGGAAAATGGTGCCAAGAGGAGAAGGTTCAACTCAAACATTTTTATAGTTCGGATTCTACACTACGAGCCTATTTAAATAGGCAGCCTATTTGAATAGGGCCCGGACGGTCCCCCCTGGAAGGACAACCGTCGCTCCTATCGGACTTCTGAGCACAGCGTTGGACTCGTTGGGCCTTTTTACATCCTCCTGGGCTGTTCCGGGGCCGCTGAGGACCCCCTGGGGGCCGTCAGGGGCCGGAAACGCAGGCCCAGGTGAACTCAATCTAATAGAAGGGGCCCCCGTCGACCCTTTGGAGACCCCTGGACAGTGGAAAAATCGACCAATCGGCGAACCGATTGCGGCCCAGGAAGTTTCAGGGCTTGGGGAAAATGGTGCCAAGAGGAGAAGGTTCAACTCAAACATTTTTATAGTTCGGATTCTACACTACGAGCCTATTTAAATAGGCAGCCTATTTGAATAGGGCCCGGACGGTCCCCCCTGGAAGGACAACCGTCGCTCCTATCGGACTTCTGAGCACAGCGTTGGACTCGTTGGGCCTTTTTACATCCTCCTGGGCTGTTCCGGGGCCGCTGAGGACCCCCTGGGGGCCGTCAGGGGCCGGAAACGCAGGCCCAGGTGAACTCAATCTAATAGAAGGGGCCCCCGTCGACCCTTTGGAGACCCCTGGACAGTGGAAAAATCGACCAATCGGCGAACCGATTGCGGCCCAGGAAGTTTCAGGGCTTGGGGAAAATGGTGCCAAGAGGAGAAGGTTCAACTCAAACATTTTTATAGTTCGGATTCTACACTACGAGCCTATTTAAATAGGCAGCCTATTTGAATAGGGCCCGGACGGTCCCCCCTGGAAGGACAACCGTCGCTCCTATCGGACTTCTGAGCACAGCGTTGGACTCGTTGGGCCTTTTTACATCCTCCTGGGCTGTTCCGGGGCCGCTGAGGACCCCCTGGGGGCCGTCAGGGGCCGGAAACGCAGGCCCAGGTGAACTCAATCTAATAGAAGGGGCCCCCGTCGACCCTTTGGAGACCCCTGGACAGTGGAAAAATCGACCAATCGGCGAACCGATTGCGGCCCAGGAAGTTTCAGGGCTTGGGGAAAATGGTGCCAAGAGGAGAAGGTTCAACTCAAACATTTTTATAGTTCGGATTCTACACTACGAGCCTATTTAAATAGGCAGCCTATTTGAATAGGGCCCGGACGGTCCCCCCTGGAAGGACAACCGTCGCTCCTATCGGACTTCTGAGCACAGCGTTGGACTCGTTGGGCCTTTTTACATCCTCCTGGGCTGTTCCGGGGCCGCTGAGGACCCCCTGGGGGCCGTCAGGGGCCGGAAACGCAGGCCCAGGTGAACTCAATCTAATAGAAGGGGCCCCCGTCGACCCTTTGGAGACCCCTGGACAGTGGAAAAATCGACCAATCGGCGAACCGATTGCGGCCCAGGAAGTTTCAGGGCTTGGGGAAAATGGTGCCAAGAGGAGAAGGTTCAACTCAAACATTTTTATAGTTCGGATTCTACACTACGAGCCTATTTAAATAGGCAGCCTATTTGAATAGGGCCCGGACGGTCCCCCCTGGAAGGACAACCGTCGCTCCTATCGGACTTCTGAGCACAGCGTTGGACTCGTTGGGCCTTTTTACATCCTCCTGGGCTGTTCCGGGGCCGCTGAGGACCCCCTGGGGGCCGTCAGGGGCCGGAAACGCAGGCCCAGGTGAACTCAATCTAATAGAAGGGGCCCCCGTCGACCCTTTGGAGACCCCTGGACAGTGGAAAAATCGACCAATCGGCGAACCGATTGCGGCCCAGGAAGTTTCAGGGCTTGGGGAAAATGGTGCCAAGAGGAGAAGGTTCAACTCAAACATTTTTATAGTTCGGATTCTACACTACGAGCCTATTTAAATAGGCAGCCTATTTGAATAGGGCCCGGACGGTCCCCCCTGGAAGGACAACCGTCGCTCCTATCGGACTTCTGAGCACAGCGTTGGACTCGTTGGGCCTTTTTACATCCTCCTGGGCTGTTCCGGGGCCGCTGAGGACCCCCTGGGGGCCGTCAGGGGCCGGAAACGCAGGCCCAGGTGAACTCAATCTAATAGAAGGGGCCCCCGTCGACCCTTTGGAGACCCCTGGACAGTGGAAAAATCGACCAATCGGCGAACCGATTGCGGCCCAGGAAGTTTCAGGGCTTGGGGAAAATGGTGCCAAGAGGAGAAGGTTCAACTCAAACATTTTTATAGTTCGGATTCTACACTACGAGCCTATTTAAATAGGCAGCCTATTTGAATAGGGCCCGGACGGTCCCCCCTGGAAGGACAACCGTCGCTCCTATCGGACTTCTGAGCACAGCGTTGGACTCGTTGGGCCTTTTTACATCCTCCTGGGCTGTTCCGGGGCCGCTGAGGACCCCCTGGGGGCCGTCAGGGGCCGGAAACGCAGGCCCAGGTGAACTCAATCTAATAGAAGGGGCCCCCGTCGACCCTTTGGAGACCCCTGGACAGTGGAAAAATCGACCAATCGGCGAACCGATTGCGGCCCAGGAAGTTTCAGGGCTTGGGGAAAATGGTGCCAAGAGGAGAAGGTTCAACTCAAACATTTTTATAGTTCGGATTCTACACTACGAGCCTATTTAAATAGGCAGCCTATTTGAATAGGGCCCGGACGGTCCCCCCTGGAAGGACAACCGTCGCTCCTATCGGACTTCTGAGCACAGCGTTGGACTCGTTGGGCCTTTTTACATCCTCCTGGGCTGTTCCGGGGCCGCTGAGGACCCCCTGGGGGCCGTCAGGGGCCGGAAACGCAGGCCCAGGTGAACTCAATCTAATAGAAGGGGCCCCCGTCGACCCTTTGGAGACCCCTGGACAGTGGAAAAATCGACCAATCGGCGAACCGATTGCGGCCCAGGAAGTTTCAGGGCTTGGGGAAAATGGTGCCAAGAGGAGAAGGTTCAACTCAAACATTTTTATAGTTCGGATTCTACACTACGAGCCTATTTAAATAGGCAGCCTATTTGAATAGGGCCCGGACGGTCCCCCCTGGAAGGACAACCGTCGCTCCTATCGGACTTCTGAGCACAGCGTTGGACTCGTTGGGCCTTTTTACATCCTCCTGGGCTGTTCCGGGGCCGCTGAGGACCCCCTGGGGGCCGTCAGGGGCCGGAAACGCAGGCCCAGGTGAACTCAATCTAATAGAAGGGGCCCCCGTCGACCCTTTGGAGACCCCTGGACAGTGGAAAAATCGACCAATCGGCGAACCGATTGCGGCCCAGGAAGTTTCAGGGCTTGGGGAAAATGGTGCCAAGAGGAGAAGGTTCAACTCAAACATTTTTATAGTTCGGATTCTACACTACGAGCCTATTTAAATAGGCAGCCTATTTGAATAGGGCCCGGACGGTCCCCCCTGGAAGGACAACCGTCGCTCCTATCGGACTTCTGAGCACAGCGTTGGACTCGTTGGGCCTTTTTACATCCTCCTGGGCTGTTCCGGGGCCGCTGAGGACCCCCTGGGGGCCGTCAGGGGCCGGAAACGCAGGCCCAGGTGAACTCAATCTAATAGAAGGGGCCCCCGTCGACCCTTTGGAGACCCCTGGACAGTGGAAAAATCGACCAATCGGCGAACCGATTGCGGCCCAGGAAGTTTCAGGGCTTGGGGAAAATGGTGCCAAGAGGAGAAGGTTCAACTCAAACATTTTTATAGTTCGGATTCTACACTACGAGCCTATTTAAATAGGCAGCCTATTTGAATAGGGCCCGGACGGTCCCCCCTGGAAGGACAACCGTCGCTCCTATCGGACTTCTGAGCACAGCGTTGGACTCGTTGGGCCTTTTTACATCCTCCTGGGCTGTTCCGGGGCCGCTGAGGACCCCCTGGGGGCCGTCAGGGGCCGGAAACGCAGGCCCAGGTGAACTCAATCTAATAGAAGGGGCCCCCGTCGACCCTTTGGAGACCCCTGGACAGTGGAAAAATCGACCAATCGGCGAACCGATTGCGGCCCAGGAAGTTTCAGGGCTTGGGGAAAATGGTGCCAAGAGGAGAAGGTTCAACTCAAACATTTTTATAGTTCGGATTCTACACTACGAGCCTATTTAAATAGGCAGCCTATTTGAATAGGGCCCGGACGGTCCCCCCTGGAAGGACAACCGTCGCTCCTATCGGACTTCTGAGCACAGCGTTGGACTCGTTGGGCCTTTTTACATCCTCCTGGGCTGTTCCGGGGCCGCTGAGGACCCCCTGGGGGCCGTCAGGGGCCGGAAACGCAGGCCCAGGTGAACTCAATCTAATAGAAGGGGCCCCCGTCGACCCTTTGGAGACCCCTGGACAGTGGAAAAATCGACCAATCGGCGAACCGATTGCGGCCCAGGAAGTTTCAGGGCTTGGGGAAAATGGTGCCAAGAGGAGAAGGTTCAACTCAAACATTTTTATAGTTCGGATTCTACACTACGAGCCTATTTAAATAGGCAGCCTATTTGAATAGGGCCCGGACGGTCCCCCCTGGAAGGACAACCGTCGCTCCTATCGGACTTCTGAGCACAGCGTTGGACTCGTTGGGCCTTTTTACATCCTCCTGGGCTGTTCCGGGGCCGCTGAGGACCCCCTGGGGGCCGTCAGGGGCCGGAAACGCAGGCCCAGGTGAACTCAATCTAATAGAAGGGGCCCCCTCCCCCGTACATTCATGTTTTCTCGCTTCAGATTCATGTTTTCTGGCTTCAGATTCCCGTGTAATCATTCAGAATTACATGTGGAATCCGATCCGACTAAGGAGTATCACTGTAGGCCTACATGCCTCCCTGGCCCCACTCCTTTGCAGGCCGAATTTAAGAATTGCCCCTGTCGCAGTGTCGAATTTAAGAAAGGGCCGTGTCGCCGTGTCGAATTTAGGGGTCTACAGCCATAGGCCTGCCAAGTGTCCCGAATTTCCAGGGACAGTCCCGAATTTTCGACCCTGTTGCCTTACAAAATTGAATTAATATTGTCTTAGAATTCACTAAAATGTACAAATCTGCAATAAAAAATTAATGGGGGGTGGGGTGTCCCGAATTTTGGAGCTCACAGGTTGGCAGGCCTGCCTGAGTGAGGCTTTGCTGTGCTCAAAACTAAACAATCACAATGTTGTCTCAACACAGAGGCCACTCTGGTGAAAGCATATACTGCACTAATCCCTTGTAGGATACTGTGTAGAGAATGCTCCCCCATAAGGTGCTCCTACCATTCTGCTCTTTTGGCCTCATCACCCCCTCACAAAAAGTCTTCCACCAGACCAGGCTGAGTAGTTAAATATCAACCCAAGTTGGTACCAAAAACTTATTTTGAACTGGAATGGTAATAAGTAGTTATCTGGCATATCACAAAAGTTGTTGCCTTAATTATCATGCACCAATAAGACTACATTGATGTCCATTTGCAGAGAAATCCAATAAAACATGTAGGGACTTGCAGGTAGTACTTTCCAAATCGCACATAGTATTTATTATTAATTACTGTAGTGACACCTTTACCAGACTGTAGTACCGTTCAGGTCTGCTAGGAGTTCAGTGTATTAAATATGAGAGGGACTTGTACCTAGAGGTCAGGGAAGGACTAACCGGAACTCACTCCCCGAGGTCATAGGACAAGATGGCGGCACAAGGCGAGCACAAGACCCACGGCCAGGTAGGTTCTACATCAGTTTTCACGTGTTTAGGGGAGCACACTTCACGGGGAGAGTTAGGTCTGTCTTACTAGGTCCGGGCGGATACCCGTGAAGTGAATGTACTTGTAGAGGAGACCCAGGCCCAGGTGTGACCCTGAGCCACACGTCGACCTACGTCCCGCCCCCTCACACCCCGCCACGTGGAGTCGGACGGAGCCAGCCTCGACAACCTGACCAACAGGACGGGGATTCTCGTAGTACCATCATTAACTTAAGTCAGTCTAATCTACCATGATTAAGTCAGCCTAATGTAGCCTAGGACAGTAGAATTACCCGGTAGAGGCTGGCCCGGCGGGGCGGGGCGGGGGCCGGTGGGGCGGGGCGGTTAGACGGCCCCCACCCCGACACGGGCCGTCAGGGTTTAGGCCTAGGGGCGGGTCCCGGGGAACATCGGCGCGTCCTCGACGACCACAAAGTGGGATCTGAAAACGACCTACAGTAATCGTGTGGACGACCAGAAAATGAAGTTGATGCTTTGGCCATTTCAATGTCCTTTTAGAATGTTTTAGTTGTCTCTGTAACGGATTCCCGGGAACGCCAGCGCGGTCTAGGCCGGGGTCTAGGCCTATATTTATATCTAGATCTAGTGCAAGATTTCATGAACGCGTCGTAACGAGTTAGAACCTACAAATGCCTCTTAATCAAGTCTCAAATCATCACAATCTCAGTATTGTGGACGACCTATGACCATAAGTGGACAACCAGATTATGATTAGATCTACCGGTATTGGTCGTCCTCAGGCGACGAGAAAATCAGACAAATGTTCCGGGCCGGGCGGGGATACAAAGGCAGTGCCAGTGGGGGGGAGGGGGGGGGGGGGTCGCTTTCACATCATATATTTATTTGAAACAGAGGGAAATTTCTTTTTTATTTGAAACAGAATCATCAAAACCTTTCTAATGATGTATAGCATGTCTATATTTTACCTTTATTTCAACTGCCGATTTTCAAAATCAACAGTAAAGTCAGTATGTGGAATACGGCCTTTAGGGAGTGGGGAGGGGGGTGGGGGGAGGGGCTCCCCCGAACATCGGATCCGCCCCTCAGAACCTTGGTCAGAGTTGCTCTCGTCGGGTGTAGAAGTGTAGCCTCTATACAGCTATACTCGACCCCAGACAACTCTGTCAAACTACCTCAGGGCTCAACATTTAGGGTTTTAACCATGCTGCCCGTCGAACAGGTCTAGGTTAAATTACACCTGCCCGGCCCTCAAATTCACCTGCCCAGCTTTAATAGATTAGTATGATATCTCAATAATTTTACCTGCCCTTCGGGCAGGTACATGTCAAAATCTACCTGCCCCACCTCCAATTTTACCTGCCCTGGGCAGGCGGGCAATGCTTAATGTTGAGCCCTGTACCTAGGGACACAGCACAGATCACCAGGTGAGGTTAGGTACAAGCTTCTTAAAAAAAAAAAAATAGATTTTTCTTTTGGCAAACACTTGCAAGGGGTCGAAATTAACTTTTCAGGCTGTCACCACGGGCAAATTAAGGCAACTACAAGTGTGAAAAATATGGGTTATTTTCTGTAAATTTGTCAGCCCTGATTCAAAACTATCAGCCTGGGTGGGGCTGACGGGCTGACGTTAATTTCGAACCCTGCTTGCTGTCCCTGTCCGGGCATTTTTCTCAGAATTCATACATGACTGGAGCATTGGGGCCCTGGATGGGGGGGGGGGGGGGGGGTGTGTCGCATGTTGAATTTAAGGAAAACCCGTGTCTCATGTCACTACCTATAATTTTATAGCCCCATGCATGTCATGTCGTTAAGGCCCCATGTCGCAGGTCGATTTTAAGAAATGGGGATCTGGATGGGGGGGTTCCATGTCTCCTGTCGATCTTAACTTAGAAATGGCTATGTCGCCCTGTCGAATTTAAGAAAAGCCCCTGTCGAATGTCACTATAAGCTATGTCGCATGTCGATTTTAAGAATTAGCTCTGTCGCCGTGTCGGAGTTAAGAATAACCCCTGTCGCCTCTGGATATCGTGAGCCCTGTAGGCCTAGAGTGGAGAGTCGATCATTAGGCCTAGGTAGGCCCCCTAGGCCTAGGTACAGAAAAGCCTTGTATGTCGTTCCCACTGAGTGTGCAGGGGCGGATCTAGGATTTTAAAAAAAGAGGGCGGGGGGCTAGGGCGTGCAGGGGATGATCAATAACAATTCTATCCATATTTAATGGTAACTGTGAAATAATTTTCTTAAATTTATGCTCATATTTCAATGTATTCCCTATATGTAATACATACATCCGTCATAAATTTGAGGAGTAGGGGGGGGGGGGGTGAGTGTATGACAATACAACACCTGGTAAGCGCCTATGCCGCCCTGAACTTCTGAGGGGCTCAGGCAGGGCAGGGCAGGGCGGGGGGGGGGGGGGGGGCAGGGGGCTCCTTAGGCGAGACGTTATAATACCTGGTGAGCGACTAGAGGGTGCCTTGGGCTTCTGAGAGAGCCGTGAAAGGGTGCCTTCAGGTGCGACATTGGGGCACCTGGTGAGTGGCTAGGCCGCCCTGCACTTCGGAAGGAGTAGGGGAGGCGAGGGGACGATCACTAGTGGTAGGAGTTTAGGTAGCACTTGGTCGTTTTAACACTTGTATGGAAACCAGCCCAGACTACCGTACTGACTTCTTTTCCTAAAAATGCATGATAACACATGTTAACTTTTGAGTCTTTTCTAAAAACTCAAGCATTCATACTCAAGCATGCTAAGTTTCAGATTACCAGTTTCAGCCTAACATCTATAATTCACTGAGTGAATGTAACTTGCAAAATATAACTTTAGGCTACAAATAGACTAGAAATATCCATAATATGTAGATCTATTAGTGTAGCATTCTGAATTAAAAAATCTTCTTTTTACCCATAGCCATGATGTGGTCTTGATCTCCCCCCCCCCCCCCCCTTGTGATCACCAAAAAGTGATCAAGTGGTTCAAGTGACCACGTCTGCACAAGGTCTATAGTACAGGGGCGGATCGGGGGGGGGGGAGCGAACGGGCCTTCCCCCCCCCCCTTGTTAAATCATGTTTGTGGGGGGGTCCCCCCCCCCCCCCAAGCAATTGCTGGATCCGCCCCTGTATAGTAAAACGTTCGGCCGCACCCTCCGGGCGCAGGGATTTTACATTGAACAAAATACAAATTTAGGGGACGAATCCAGATGGGTCCCGACCCCCTCCTTGTGTTGCCGTGGACTCCTAGGACTAGGCAAAGAGGGGAAAATACATGCATTCTTAGTACTGACCCCTCCTTTTGGAAATGCTACATTGCGAGATGTGCCTCTGGTTGGGGGTCTGGTCTGGGCCTCTCCCACCAGCCCGAGCCCAAGCCCTGGACGCCACTGCCGATACCAATGTCGTAGGTAGAGGTAAGACGAACAGAGCTAGCCTCCACCCCCCCCCCCCAACTCCACCCCCCACCCCCCACCCGTACCAAGTGGCGTGAGGCCCTCAGAAGGTCCTCACTCAGCCCTAGACCACGGCCCAGCGGGGGGGGGGGGGGGGGGGGGGGGGGGGGGACATGCAGGGAAATCACCGGATCACAAAGGCTTGCCTTAAGATAAAGGTGGCTAAGTGGAGACATGTCCGAGATTTTTCCACCAATGTCCGATGTTTTTCACTGTAACATCGGACATTTTGTCTTACGAAGTTTTCATTATTTGTCCTGGTAATGTGACATATTCTATGACTGTTATGTTGCAGACTTCTCTTCTTTATTTGTTTTATCATAACATGTCCGGTGTGGCAAGGAAATGTCCGATGTAATCCCTTTAAATCTCGGACATTTTGTCCGGCGTTTTAGAAAGTTTTTGGGATTCACTGCAGACGAGGTAGACAGCCGCCTGGTGCACACAACAGTCAAGTGGACGCAGGCTAGGATCGTCAGAGGACGACCATTAGCAAAAAGCTGGTCGTCCCCATATAAGTTTAGGTTGTCCACAATATAGAGACCCTTTTTTATATTTTAACAGTCTAAGAAAATAGACAGAAAAAGACATTATACAGGTAAATATTTTAGTGATAAATCCACAGTATCTGGTCCAGAAATCATTTTCTGGTCGTCTACAGCTATTTTCTGGTCGTCGAGGACACGCGGTCACGCAGAGCCTGGGACGAGGTCCTTATTCCCGTGTACGGCCTGTCCAGGTAAAAGGACCAGGCGGGGACCTGGTGTAGGGGCTGGGGACCCACAGTAACTTGTGACCCCCCCCCCCCCCCCCCCCTTGACCTTCAAGGCTTGGCTTGGATACCCCTTGTATGCGTCGTCGTAAGAAGCATTTCCCTGTTTATACTCATCATGAGGTTAGTTTCCTGTACTAACATAGATCTAGTTCTATCCTTTTTATCTATGCATGGATCGAGCTCAGGCAGCTACACAAGGTTGGGCATCACAAAAGAGTAGAATTAGTGTGAACTTTCTTTATGTGAAAATATAGTGACAGAATTGTGAATTGCATATTATAGAATAGTGTATAGATGTAATTCAGATGTGGATCCAGACAGGCAGCTATTAACAGGGTCCTTGGTATGTGTCAGATATAACCCTCCTGTCAGTCTGCACTTGTTTTAATTGTCTCGCCAATACTGGACATTAGACCAAACAAAGAAAGAAAAGGGATTGTTGTGTTCAGGTATCATCAGTGTATCCCAAAAACCACCGGACATCCGGACATGTCCGAGACTTTTCCATCAATGTCCGATGTTTTACCTCTTAACATAAGACATTTTGTCCGACGAAATTGTTATATTTTGTTACCATAAAATGGCATATATTATCACTATCATTTTGCTGAATTCTTGCATTTGTTAATTGGATTATTGCATGTCCGTCGTGGCAAGGAAATGTCCGAAGAAATCCGTGTAAATGTCGGACAATTTGTCCGCCATTTCAGAAAGTTTTTGGGATGCACTGTATCATAGGTTGGAAAAATTAGGGAAGGTACGTCGATTTTTTTTTTTTTTTGGGGGGGGGGGAGGGGATTTTTTTTTTAACTTAACAAATAGGGTATCCATGAACAAAATATTATGAACATCCTCTAAAACAATTCTGCGCATCTAAAATACATACACTGAGAATTTGTATCATGTTCTAGGCTGTCCCGTGCATTTCTTGTCAAATTCTTATTGATTTGAAAAAAAAAAATGAACAGAAAAGTCATAATCTTTTTAGGGTAGGTCGGGTGTCCTTGAACACAACAATAATTATTTTTTGCCCCATATGACTGTTTTATATTGCCCTTGAGTTAAAGTATGCATCGAATCTGTACAGGAAAGTACGCAAATCTTCAAAAAAAAATCAGAGTTGTAATGCATTGTAATATAGTCAAACTATGAAACCCTTCCCCCAGAAACGTATTATGGTCAACCAAACCTCAGGTGGGCCCCTGCAGAGCATTACAGGTTTACCCCTAGCTTTCCAGTCTTCACTTTATATACATGTACAAGGTCTCTGTTAGCTGGTTAGGCTGTCCCGTCCCTTTCACTTTCCCATGAGGCGTACATTCCAGGCCGATTTTTAAAATCAACACAGCCATTCCTTAAATTCCGAAAGGTATTTTATTTAGAATTTCCTAGTTGTAAGTTAGTGAAAATGACAAATTTTGACAAATTTTGAGGGCAGTTCAAAACATTCCAAATTATTTGGAATACTTTTTTTGAATGTTAAAGATTCAAATTTAGATTGTACAAATTCCTAAATACAACATGGTACTGCAAAGATCTTAAAAATTGGTTACATATTTTAAGAATTATCAAAGGTTTTGAAAATCGAGTCAGGGCAACTCAAAGTTTATCGTTGCTATCTTAGTGACTGCATCTAAAGTGACGTGGGTAAACCATCAGCCTCACACAGGCCCCTGTGCAGGCTCAGCTCTGGGGGTTGGCGAAGTTTCCTAAGTGGAACTTCTGCTGAAATTGTCAGCAGAAGGGTGTCTGTTGGGTTGTGGGTGTGGTGTGGGTGGGGGTCTGGGAGGGGGTTTGGGGGGTGAGTGGGGGGTGCATGGGTGGGTGTGGGGATATGGGTTGAGTGTGGCAGGGGGTGGGTGTGGGGTGTAGGTGGGGGTGTGGGTTTCCACCAACAAAACTACATGCGTTCACTTCTGTCGTAGAAGGGGGTATGTGGAAAATCCGGCACTCCGTCTCAAGGACACTGAACTGCCTGTAGGGGAGGAGGTGAAGTTCTTGGGAATGATCTATGACAAGATCCTATCCTTCAAACCTCACATTGAATATTTGAGGAGAAAATGCCTAAAGGCCATGAATCTCCTGAAAGTACTGTCCAACACAGAATGGGGTGCTGACCATCATCAGAGAAATAAGACCACCCAAGGACCTACCATGGTCCCAGAGTAAACCTGTGGTCATCCTAGAACTATGCAATAACAAGAAGAACGAAACCAACCCCTCTGCTTTCAGGAACGAATATGGAGCCCTGAAAGACCAATACAGTGATCATTTCCCCATCTTCACTGATGGCTCCAAGGAAGGAAATAGAGTGGGTTATGCAGTACATACAGAATATGGGGACCTGACCGGTGCCCTTCACGGCCAAGCCAGCATTTTTACTGCTGAAGCACGTGCTCTGGCGCGTGCACTAGACTGGATCAAAGTATCAGGACACAGAAAGTTTATCATCTTCTCAGACTCAAAGTCCTGTTTACAAACTATCCTAGAACATCAGCCTAACAATCCCATAATCAGAGATATCCAGCAAAGTCACACCAACCTGAAATCGGTTGGCAAAGAAGTGATTTTCTGCTGGCTACCTAGCCACATTGGAATCTCTGGTAATGAAAAGGCAGACCAAGCAGCCAAGGGGGCCTTGGCCCTAGATTCTGAGGTTGCTAGAATCCCACACACAGACTTACTGCCACTAAGCAAAACACATTTGCGGTCTAAGTGGCAAAGCGACTGGAACAAACAGGAGAACAATCTTCTACACTCTGTCCAACCCAAATTAGAAGAAAAAAGTGACAAAAGCAAAAGAGAGTGCCTGACAAGGTCAGAACAGGTGAAACTGGTCCGTCTTCGGAAAGGCCACACCAGGCTGACAGATGAACACCTGTTGAAAGGTGAAGGTGCTCCTATTTGTCAACAGTGTAACACCAAACTAACGGTGGAGCACATCATATTGAAGTGTAAGAAGACGGATGACAGTCGCAAGCGGCATCTCCAAAACAGAACATCGATGAAGGACGTGTTTAACAACAACAGAAGTAAAAAGATCCTGCAATTCCTTCGAGAATGCCAACTGATAGATAAAATCTAAGAAAGGATCCAAGAGTCTGGGATCCAGGGGCCACCCTGTGCTCCCGACAGGGTCATCAAAGGCCGGGTGTGTGGTGTCCTTTCTATGGGACATTGCACACTAAAGACCCCTTGCCACTCTTCGCAACGAGTAGGGTATCGCACCCGGTGGCGGGTTTCTCCTAAACCATATCATATATTTGGTCACCGCCCTTGTGGCGTAAAATAAGCTGAAAAGTATTACCTTGTGCAGTCTGGAAAGAACCCATAAGGGTTGGCTGGACGTTAAACTATCCCAACGAACAATCTCCTGAATTGTAACTTCCATCTCCTCTTGGTACTGGTCCACTGAGAGGCATGGGTCAGTAGTGTCAGTAGTGGTGGTGCTAACTACTTTGACCTTGTGGTTGTGTGAAGAAGTAGAACCCTCGTTGTCGTTTGTGGCATTGAGGGGTCTTTTGGTAGCCTGGTTGACCGCAGGGATCATGCTGCCGTCCCCCATGTGGGCGGCTGGGGGACCACTGGCCGACAGGTCGGCCTTATGTGTGTCATTGGCCCTAGTGTAAATAGGGGCCGGAGTAGTGGTTGCCTGTCTGGCATAGGCTGTCCACCTAACCTTGGGGATGACACGATCCAGATTGTCTGGACAAGTTTGAGGGGGTACCGTGCCCCCCACAACAAGTGTGGGGGGGGGGGGGGAATTATACCTGCCCCTGACAGGGGCAGTGTGTAGATATGAGTAGATATGAGACTTGGGCTCTAACACCCAAGAGCCCAAAATAAAAGGGAGCTATGCATATGGATGAGGGAGTCAAAAAATGAACCTGAAAAGACAGATAGATGAGACAGGACAAGCCTGCCCTGTGGTGACCGTGCCAAGTCCTAGCCCCAGAACCTGACGGGAAGGAGGGGGGACTTAGAGGGGCAGTGTGGGTGGGCAGGGGAAGGGGGTGGGGGCTAGGGGGTTCCTCTTTGGATGGACAGGTAATCTAGCAGTTCCCTGTAACCGGTTGCAGCCTGGTCAGCCATAGTGGCTGCTTCCAAGTCGCAGCCTGAGGCACTGCGGGCTGTAGGAGAGAGTCTGCTGGTAAGGAGTTTGTATCGGGGAACCTCAAGTGCAGGGCACTCCGTTAGGAAGTGAACCGTCTGGTGTCTGGGAGTGTCAAGACAGTGGGGGCAGGCATAACCTCCATAGATAGAGGTGTAGTGGACACTGACCAGTCTGAGTCTGAAGACCTGTTTTGGAGGTTTCTAGGGAGGGCTAGGATGGCCAAACAAGTGTCCTTATCATGTCCAAAAAGGGAGTTCCATCGGAAGTGGCTGATAGGGCTGTCGGGGTTGCTTTGTTGTGCATCCCATATGTCACTGGCAGTGCGTCTGATATCAGTGGAAATGCTTTCTCTGCTGAGAGGAACAAGAATGTCAGGTTGAGGTTTATGAGTTGCCGTGACAGCTGCCTGGTCAGCGTGCTCATTGCCCTCGATGCCAACATGGCTGGGCACCCAGTTGAGTGTGGGGCGAGTGGGGAGTCTAGAGATGGCCTGATTCTCCGGCATCGCTGTCGATGCCGTCGTCTCCGGTCAAGCCCGGAGTGTTGTGTTGGTCATTTAGGCTGATCACAAGCTCTCTCCTTCTATGGGGCCGTCCATAAATGACGTCATGCTATTTTTGACCACTTTTGACCCCCCCTCCCCCCCTTCGTCATGCTTTTACTATAGAAATGTATAGGGGCCTAGACCCCCCCCCCCTCCCCGGCGCATGACGTCATTTATGGACGGCCCCTATGGGTCAAATCAGGCTTGTACCGGTAACCAGCTTCAGTCAGAGAGGGTGTTGTCAGGTTGACCCTGTGTGTGATTGGAGAGTGTTGGTCTTTAAGCTTGGTGTGAGTGGAGATTTTCATATCTGGGTCACACCAAGACTCTGCTCGCAGATTGATACATGTCCATTTTTGGTCATATCAGGGGTCAGCTTCCACAGCATGTAGAAGTGCCGGTGCTCTTCCCAAAAGTAGGTCACCTGACTATCAGGGGATGATGGTGGAGGATGGCATCGGCATCATAGTCATAAATCTTTTTGTTTCTTGCTTCGCTCGATAATTCCTTTTCCTCCTCTCATTTCTCATCAATCTAATATCAAATATACGAAATAAAAGCGAATAAGCCGGAGTTTTTCGGTTATCTAACCGACCTTTCTCTCCCATACTTCCACCTGTGACCTTGTTGATTTGGCCTATAAGGCTGTGGTTGTCTTTAGGTTGGGACCTGTTAATGGACTGGATAGCCGAGAGAGAGTCCGAGTGGATGACCATTTGGCCCTGACCCTGGAAGGCAGCGTTGAACGCTATTGTGTTGTTAGGGTTAACTATAATTAAAGTGCATTGTCCGAGATAATTACTGTTATTAATATTGTCTCTGATGGGTGCTAGTCGAGTGGTGAGTCAGGGCTCACAGAATTTTAAAATGGACAGGTGTCCACAGGACACCCTGGCTATGACTCATGGGTGTCCTGCATGTAAAGTTGGGGGTCCCGTTTCATCGACCTTATTATCAGGACATGATTTCTAGGGTGTCCACAGGACACCCAGAGTGTCCTGTCTGGGTGTCCTGGGCCTTTAGGGGGGTGGACAGGACACCCAGGACGCTGGATTTCGTGAGCCCTGTGAGTAAGTCCACGAGATGGGCGCTCAATCCATAACATGAACAATGCTTGGCAGTACGGTAAGTTTATTGATGGATATGGTAATGCGTACAGTTGCTCGTGATGGTAATAAGTTCCAAGGTATAACCCTTCCTGTTTAGGGTAGAGTAAGCTTCCTCCTTAGAGTCCGCTTAGTCTCACCTCCAGCCGACGTGCGGTAGTACCGTGTAAGTCACCAGATGTCCCTGCGGTTGTATCGCTATCTAAAAACCCCTTCGAATCTCCCGATCCGTCTGATCCAAACGCTAATGGTCTCTCCTCCTCTCTTACACTGCGCTCTTGCTTATAAAGCAGTCTGATATTGATTTTTTACCCCAGGCGTCGGTGCTTTGCGGGGAGGTGTGTCCCGGTAAGCATTGTCGTCAGGTATATTTACACCTACCAGCGACACCTGCTATTACTAGATATTTTCATAAACTAAGTAATTTAGAGAGATTCTTATTATTTTGTATTCAACTGGTGACCTTTACACTAATTCAATGATCATGCACAAAGTAACTGATTTAACCTCTACCTTTGTGCAGCGTGATCCAGAGCAGCTTTGATGGCAACTAGCTCAGCTTGAAGTATAGATACCCGGTCGTTGAGCCTGATGCCCTTGGTGTAACCTTCAGTGTAATAAGCTGCCGAGGCTTTGTTGCCCACTACAGAGCCGTGAGTATAATATACATGACTGTCAGCTGTCTCCAAATCATGGATCTGTCTTTCAGCCTCCAGGCGGAGAGCCTTACGGTGCTCATCAGCCTTGGACTGGAAGGGATTGTTGACTACTATCTCAACTCCAGGCAGTCTCCAGGGGTGTGGAGGAGGGGGGGAAACCACTGGGTCAAAGACAGTACCTGGTGGGGTGAGGTTCTTGAGGTTAGTCACCATTTTAAGGCTCCAAGTGTTTGGTGGGGAGCACTCTGGGATCTTTGATTAGGGCACTGGTGAGACTGTTGTGTAGAGGGTGGTCTGCCGAAGTGACTACCTTGGCGGCAAACCTAGCTTTGGAGGTTCTGAACCTGTTGTCTACCAGGGGTGGAATGTGAAGTTCCTGTCTTACAGAATCTAAACCCCTAGACCTGTGGGCCGCATTGATGAACCTCATAGCATGG
This sequence comes from Lepidonotus clava, assembly GCA_936440205.1. Classification (NCBI taxonomy): domain Eukaryota; kingdom Metazoa; phylum Annelida; class Polychaeta; order Phyllodocida; family Polynoidae; genus Lepidonotus; species Lepidonotus clava. The sequence goes on along the minus strand of OW387149.1, from coordinate 41,237,647 downwards.
TTTTGAATTTGTTCTATGGCCTTTCTGGCCATTTTGCAGGCAAGACCCATGACCTGTGAACCATATTCTAGGACAGGGCGGATGGTTGCCACATAGAAGGCGTACAGGATTGAAGCACTTACTCCACTGAGGTTGGACATGACTGTCATGACATTTATTTTTTTCCTGGCTTTGGAACAGACATGTTCAGAGTGGCAGACAAATGAAAGGACGCAACCCAAGTAGACCCCTAGGTACTTGAATTTTGTCACCCACTCAATGGGTTGACCGGCAATGGTGAGGTTGAAGGTAGGAGGATGGGGAAAGAAGTGAACCGCTTTGGTTTTATCTACAGAGCAGTGAGGCCAATGTATTGAATGGCTTCTTCGAGTGCGGCCAGGGCCTTAGAGAGGGGGCCCTGTAGCCTGCCTCCTATTGGGTAGGCTTGGTACAACAGGATATACAAGCATTCTGATAACTGGGGGAAGGGGGACTCTGTCATGTATTTGGTTTACTAGGTAGTTGAAGAGGGTAGGGCTAAGTGCGCTACCTTGTGGAGTACCATTTGTAAATTCTGTTACCTCTGACTTGCCACCTTGGAATGTGAGTGTTGCTTTCCTATCATGGAATTAGTCGCGTACCAAGGCAAGTAGGCGGCCCTCAACCCCTGAATGTGCCAGTGCCTCGAGGATAGCTGAGGGGGCAAGCTCATATGCCTTCTCCAGGTCTAGGAAGACTGCTGCAGATTTGTTTGGTTTGTGTGAGGAGAGGTCATTAGTGAGGATGGAGACGCGTCAGCACAACCTACCCCTTTCTTGAAGCCCAGAGTGTGTGGGTGAAGTGGGGTGGCCGTATGGGTGATATGGTTGAGGATAACTCTTTCCATCAGTTTGCTGATGCATGATAAGAGTGATATAGGTCTGAATTTACCCGGTTGTGCTGGTTTTGGAATAGGAACAATGGAAGCAGTTTTCCAACTTGTAGGGAGGACACCCAGGGCTAGTGAGTTATTGCAGAGGCGAAGGATCAACTCTTTGATTATCTCCAGTTCATGGATGGTGATAGGGGTGTCAGTGGCAGCCGGGTGGAGAATTGCCTGGTCTACTACCTGGACCCTTCTTTCATGATGTCTGGCTAGTTTGTGTTGTGTTTCTGCTGGAAGATTGTCAGTGCTTGTTCTATCCGCAAATTGGCGGATGAGCTGGTTGGCTTTGGCTGTAGGGTTTGGATGGACTGGGGGTAGTGGATCAGAGCCCTTGACCCTCCTGATGTGTTTCCAAAGGGCTTTGACACTAGTGTCCTTATTGACCTTGGAGATCCAAGTATCCCATGAGCCATGTCTGGCTTCGGTGGAGACAAGGATGACCTCCTTAGCAGCAATTTTGAGGCTGTCCGTATTAGAGGCTGTCTATTGTTTCTTGTATTTGCGGAGTGCCCTGTTAAGGGTCCTGTTGGCTTTGCGAACCTCAGGTGTGGAGTACCAGTGTGATCTATTGAGGTTGAAAGGTCTGGTTTTAGGGACTGCTGCTTCTGCCCCGTGCAGGATGAACAGTGGTCGAGACTAACTTTTTTTGCCTGTTGGCCATCAGGGCCGATAGTATAAAAAATCTGTTGGCCCTGATAGCTTTGAACTGGCCCTGATTTAAGCTGAAGAAAGTTATCTAAACATAAGTAATGTAGAAAACATTCTTTTTAATGCACAATTACTCATAAAGGGTGCCCATCCTTTTTCAAAAATTTGACAAAAACACTTGACAAAAAGTGACAATTTTGCTCATCCTATCATTTGAGTATAATTTTCTAATTTCTAAGACTTTTTAAGACCGCATGCAAGAAAAACATTAGATTTAAAGGTAAATATGGGTATTCGACATGGTTTCTTGATAACCATGATAAAATTATGAAACTCACACAGCTGTTAGATGAATGCATAGGGACTGTAATAAAACTTTAAAAACCATATGTCACCATATTCATTTAAGAGATATTAGCATTTGAAAAAATGACAGTTTATCATTGGCTTCAATGGGAAAAATCTATTTTTTCCCCATCAAAAAAAAAATATCCATAATTTTGACATCAAAAGCTCCAAACTTTTAGACAGGAACAAGATACACATTTTAAGATTGAAAAAACATGGGGTCACCATCAAAAATTAAAACTTATTCCTAAAAATACCAAAAATTGACCCCCAAAACCCACAAAAATAGCCTATACTCGTTTAAGAAATTAACAACAATATATCTTTTGGGCAAATTATTGTAAATATTTTGAGTTTATGATGATTAGATCACATTTTGGTAACATTTAAAAAAGTTTGAGAAATGTAAAACTATTAACACCAGGTGGCGCTCAGTGAATTCCCATATTTACCTTTAAGGCCTTAAACCTGAGAAAATCAATTTAATACCTTTTAAACTTGTGATGGCACCCTGTCAAAGGGCCTTCCATTAAGTATGTATGCATCAAGGGGGGAGCGGGGTCTTAAGATTTTTCCAAATGTGCATATGTTCTAGTACATATCCAATGAGTATTTTTTGCCTAAGGGGGGTGGAGGGTCTGAGATTTTTTAAAGCGATCCGTGCCATAGGCTTCACTTAGTTACCCCCTGTCTAAAATTCATGGTCAAGGCAAATCTTTAAGTGTCACAACACTGAGAAAAATATCTCCTCAGTATAGGGACGAGTTAGGGATAGCGTTGAATCCTAGAGATGGTTTAGAGGAGAGGGATGATTTATTAAGCTTTTACTTTTTCTACAGAGTATTTTTTCATCTTAATATATTGAACTATTGTTAATGTTGATTTTAATACTGCGTGATGCGTATATAATTAAGTATCCATGAGTCGTTTGTCTAGAATGTCTGAGTCAATCAGACTGCGTTTAAAGTTAGCTCATTCACTTCCCAATAGTTCAAAAGAAATGAACGATGAGGGAGCTCTTAATATGAAAGGGTTTTTATTCAGTAAACATCTCATCCCGAGTCAAAGCCACTGTGTATAAGTCTCCATCAGTCCACCTCCCATCTCCTATCAGCAATCAACCACATTTAGAATACAAGTTGTTCCAGCACATTCTAGACCGCTCTCGCGCTTAGCTCTATCACAATCCTATGTCCGAGGTAGTTGGTATAGGTAAACTCCAGTCTGCTACGCGGGAGCCGATGTACTTACTCCGAGTAGCTCCTTTGCTAAACTCACTCAGCTGACATTCTCACTAAAACTGCCTGCTCCTCACTTTGCAACACCTTTTATACTAGTTAACAGGTGGCGCTAGGAGCGCAAGATATTTCTTTCTAAGAGTAGACTAGAAGTAGACTTGCTAAGCCTGATCCTTGTTGGATTATATAACATGACAATATATTAAAAGTACTAAGCCATTAGTACAATATCAGCATCTATAAGATGTAATACAATTTATTGCTTAAAACTTCATCCTTAAATCCGTGGATCTGTTCCTTTTTGCATATCTGTATGCCATATATTATTAAAAAGAACAGATTTTTCTGCGGATCTCACCTCTTTTGCCATATTTCCTCTGATTAAAATTATTAGTTTAAACTGAAATTTATTGTGTAAAACGTTAAAATGTAAATTTTGAAAAACGTGGCCCACATTCAATGGGAGATTACCAGTGAACCAAAATGACATGCCATCTCTAATGATAATAGTGCAAACAAAATTATCAAATTAAGTTAAATTTTGATAAAACTCGGGGACCCATGCTCAAGAATCTCATCTTTTTTATGGTAATATTGGTTTTTGTTGCGTTGGTACATATAAGTATAGATCATATAGGTATTAAATGACCAACGCAACAAAGGTATAGGTCCGTTTTTGAAGTGGGTCTATTGTTGTGGACCAGTGAACCGTGTAATTGTTTAATTGGTGGGCCCCCACCCAACCCAGTAGTGTTCAGTGGTCAGTGCAGCTGTACACTCATTGGTCAACCTGAGTGACCAATAGGATTCCCTCGTACACCACCGTCCGTGCACCCAATCAACCGTGACACCTGCAATACTCTCACACCAACCACCCCACCCCCACCCCAGCCGCTACGGCCACCGCCTCACCCCCCCCCCCCCCCCCGCCCTGCTGTACCCCCAGTGGTGGTCAGACTGGGGCCTCCACTCAGTGTCTTCTCATTGGTCACTGGTGGTAGATGTAGGAGGTACAAGTATCAGTGATTGACATCCACTGTCTGTGGGTCCTATATATAGAGGTATGCCAGTGGAGTGGCTGGATCTGGGTGGGGGGGGGGGGGGGGTCCCAGTAGGGACAATACGGCTCCCTCCTATACCACCGTGCGCTCAATCAGCCGTGACCCAGGCGGTCTGCGCTGTATGGGGGTGGGGCTAAATGACGGCCGGACGGCGCATGCCTACTTTAGCCACTCGTCCACTTGTGCTTCAACTACCCGACCCCACCCCCACCCACCCCCGGCCTCGGGTGGGTGTACAGCCCGGGGCCCCCCTGACGGCATCTCCAAGCCCTCTTATTATAGTACGGACCGCTGCGTGGCCGTGCGGTTGGTCATGGTAGATTGGGCGCTTCCACAACTCCCGGCTGGCCGGCAGTCGCTGTAGAGGTGGTGGTGGTGGTGGTGGTGGTTGGTTGGGGGGGGCGGGTAGGTGGGATTTCAGAGCTATATGTATGGCGGCCCACTGGTACAATCCACCAACGCAACATCGGCCAGTTTCTGGCCGACAATCTTCAGATTTCTGGTTCTCTGCTATCAGAATTAAAAAGTTAAGTCAAATTACTTTGGTCAACCCTGTAAACTAAGCCATTTTCCCGTTTTTCCTAGATTTTTCAGGGCTTGAGTAGTGGCGTGTATTATCGGTACCTTAAAGCATACTATAACATTGGAAGCTTACTTTTCCTAAATTATAATTGAAACGTGTTCCAAAATATAGTCTGAACACATTTAGATCCTCTAAAAATGCAGCAGATACTTTTCAGCTCTATGTATGGAACTATCAGTTGAATTATTTTGTCATGTTTAGAGTGTATTATCGGCATCTGTCTTGTATTATCGGTACTCTATGATAATTTCAATATCTATAGGTTAGAATTACTAGAGGTTAGAGTTCCAAAAATCCACTTTTAACTTTGACATCCTATAACGTTCTGAGCCCAGTATATTAATTTCAATGTTTTAAATGTTGGTAAAATATAACCCAAAGTTACTTTTTTCTCTCTGTGTCCTGTAGAACCTGTTTACCTAAATTGAACAGATATTTATTGTAAACTGCAATCTGCAGATTCTACTATGGATACTTTTACTTACAGAATTACATAACATCCTATTGTCAGACATTATTTTTGAAAATCTTTTATTCCAATTTATTTTTCCCCTCGTATTGTGTATTTACCAGCCTATTTGAAATAGTGATTAAACCCTGCCGATAATTCAAGACATTACATGGAATGGAGTGTATCATCGGCACCCATTTGGATGGACCTATTTCTATGTTCACAACAGATATCGTCAGCTAACTTGTTCTTTTGACATATATATTGGTCCATAAATTCAAACTGATACTATATCTTTTTTATTTTGATGGGACATAACTGAATTAAATGCACAGCACCTATGTGCCTTATCAAGGAGGATAAGGGGGCCTCTCATACATAAGTATTATTGGCCATACTTATTTCTTTTAATGATATATTAGGCCAAAAAATAAAAATAGTTGTGTTCAGGTTTCCCGACCGACCCTAATATTTTGCCCAGACCCTAAAGTTTTTAAGGGAAAATGTGGGGAAAATTTACTAAAAGTTGACCAAAATGAGGATTCAGACTATCATTGCAGTCAAAAAAAAATTATTAAAAAAAAAAAAAAAAAAGCCCACCTACCGACCCTATTTTATTGAGGTATGAAACCTGAACGCAACTATTATTTTTTTTGGGCCTTATTTCCACATAATCCGTGCTTCACAAGACAATTGCTAAATAATAGTGTGAACATTGTCTTTACATTATATGTGAATAATATTATCAGAAAACTTTGAAAAGCACAATTTCTTTTTGCAGTATTACAAAATGTGTCAGGGGTGCCGATGATAGAAGCCTGCCGATATAACACACCACTACTCTAGTAAAAGGCTTCGGCCATCCGGGCCGATTTACCTCTCTTTTTCCCGTTTTTTATCGGCCCTGATGCAAAATCGTCGGACGGGCCGGCGTTAATCTCGAACACTGATGAAGGAGGTAATTTGTTCCGCCTCTTCATCCAGATCGGTTGGGTGAGTGTCCTCAGCTGCTATAGTGGTAAGGGAAGTTGTGAAGAGATCCCAGTCCGCCCTGTCCACGTTCCACCTAGGTGTGAAAGTGGGAGGGAGTGTGTGTGTGTGTGTGTGGGGGGGGGGGGGATTTGGACCTTGAGTTGGATGGCCATGTGGTCACTGACAAGATGGGGGGCAATGGAGAAGTGGGGTTTGGGAGCGATACTGGCATGAACAACAAATAGGTCCAGGCTGAGCCTCGGACATGTGTGGGCACTTTGTCGTTCAGGACTAGGTATGGGAGAGCATCGATTTGAGTTGCTAGTTGTCTGCCTGCCATATGGGTGGTGGCCTCTGAGTTGCCCTAATCTGAATGGTGGGCATTGAGGTCACCCATAAGAATAGCTGGGGTGGGCCGGTCAAGGATGGGGTTAATGTCAAAGGGGTCCTTGTGTCTTTGTCTGTAGACATTGTGTATGTAAAATGGGACCTGAATCAATGTGCACCAAATTAGATAGAATGGATGTATGGGTACCCAGGTCTAGTTTGAGGTCGACTTGGCCAGCGGGAATGGTGTGTCTGACCAAGGTTGTGAAACCTGGATTATTGCCACTTTTGGTGATGTAAAAGGTGGCATAACCAGGGATTTTGATAGGGGGGCGACCATCTCGTTTGGTGGCCATTCTGGTGTCTTGTATGGCAAGTATATCGATGTTGTCATTGAGGACGGTTTGAATAATAGTGGCTACCTTGGCATTAGCACCTCCGGCATTCCAAGAGACAAGGTTTAGATGTTCGGGGGGACATCTC